>OMLM01003772.1:183032-217453 GCA_900302695.1 Helostoma temminkii | reverse complement strand
AGTGAGGTTTGTGAGCAGTGTAGCAGTAGCTGAAAAATCAGAGTGAAAAACCATCTGTTTGGATTGTCACTTCCTAAAGACTGTGGAGCTACAGGGAAAATCAAAGGATGAGGGGAACTCTTTCCCAAAATTCAAAGGTAGCATTCAATATCCTTCTGTTCAAATTATCAAACACATATTCTATTTCTAATATTTATGGTTTATGGCCAGTAATGTGAAAAAAATATGTTGCTTTTCTTGGAGAAGTTTCCTTTTTTTCTCTTTTACTTGGTTTGTGTCAGGAAGGAGATGCAGAGTGGCTGATGGGGGGTAGGGTGAGCCATCTCTTGGATGCTGGAACACTAAGCCTGGTGTAGGACCTTGGTCCGTGGGGGCACTGGATACAGCATCATAATGACCAAGCCAAATATTTGTATTCTCAGAGCATAATGAAGTCCTTTTACAGAAGGCATCATAGGAATTTGGATACAGATTTTTTGCCAGAGAGCAGGTTTCACTAGGCCCTGATGTTTCCACTTAGACTACCCTGGTCTCTGGTGGCCCAATGCAAATTCAATACAGAGCCTTGTGTCCAGAATAAGAATTAATTATGGCTCTTTTGACAGATAAGTACTGAATCGGAAGTTGAAAATTGATTTAATCATACAGAGATAAATTGCACACAGAGGTAGGATTTCATTTCACTGTGAATTAAGTAAGAACTTGCTTAGCATTTAAATATATAATTTTCTCCTGCTGGATCTGCTGCTTATGGAGGGAGGAGCCTGAAAAGTGGAATTTCACAGCACCTAATCCAGCCAATTTTTCTTTCACATACACATCTAAGACCCCGCATTCCTGTGTACACAGTAACAGTATCTATATACATCTTCCATGCTTCCACTCATAGATGTGTCAAACTAACTTCTTAGTGTGTTGTGTCTTTCTGACAGTGCCAAGTGGGTATTCTCTGTGGCTGCTGAAAATGTGTCAGGAAAGATAAGAAGCAAAAGTTCTACTGCCCTGAAACCTTCTTCTCCACTTTTACATGTAACATGTTGACTAACAGTACATGCCATGTTTCTCCTAAAATGAAAGCCTAAAGGTTTGCACAGATCAGTTTAGTGAGAGGGGCTGAACACTAACCCATGTTTAGCATTTTAAAAAATCAAGACCCTCCCCAGAGGTATTGATGTTGTCTTTCAACCCTTTTCTAAATAAGATGAAAACCACAGCCATTGATAGATCATCAAACGGGCTTACCTGGCACAGGGCCAGGGCCCCAAGAGGTCATGGGGCCCTAGTATGAAGTTGCAGAGTTCAGTTAAAAGATGAAAAATAACTAAAAAAGACAAAGTGTCAAATAACATGACCAAAAACAGATTTTCTCATGATCCATCTATGTCTGCAAGTCATTTTTTAGCACATCAATCCAAAACTTTAATGTACAGTACTGATTCACTGTGTTGTTTTCAGTGCAACCTGCAGCTGTTTGAGAAAAAACGCTCACTCTAACAGCAGACGGACACAGTGAGTGAATGGCTGATGGAGCATTTATAACAGCTAAAGAGAGAGATTGTTCCCTCCCTGGTTGGTGGAGACCAAAAGAAGATGAATAATAAGATTTAAAAAACACAACTCACTTAACATTGCTCCATGGCAGCTGTACATGTAAGAAGAAACTATTTAACAACTTGTTGAACAATTTGTTCAAAAAAATAAAAATGCATGATTATATGGAAACTGAGGTTAGATCTCCTTTAAAACAGAAAAAACATACAATTCACCATGCTGTTACAGTGGATTAGGGAGATTTCTTGCATGCTCATGCTCCTGTTAAAGCACTGGATGCTGTTCACAACAGTATTGTGCTTGTCATTGTTACTGAAGGCAGTTATCATACTCATCACTTTGAGTTGTATTAAAAAGTTGTACAGACACCTATAAGCATCTAGAAAACATTAGTGTACCTGTGTTGATATCAATCAGGCCTCACTTTCTAAGCTGCTGAAATATTTAACATCTTTACAGTTCAGAACTCAACAGGTCATAGGAAGGCCTGGATTTAAAAAACCAACTGTGAACTGAGAAAGACTGATTCCAAGTACTATGCATGTTAGTAGGATGGCACAAATTATTTTTTGATTAAACAGACTAAAGACGAAAGACAGAACCAACCAAATTAACTGTACTGGCGTGAATGTGAATTTTGTGTTCACATTTTCCACTGCCCCCAAGTGGCCAGAAAAGAAAGAAATAAATCATTGCAGGTTTAAGATTGTGGACTCCAATAATCATATCAAACAATCAATCAATCAATAATCCTTGTCATAAAGGCAAGAAAAGTTGAATTAGGAAATGCCAAAGTTAATGCAAACATATCAAAATCACATTTTTTAAGAGTTATCATTGTCACTTTATATGACACATTTACATTTTTGTGGCACATTTAACTGTAGGTCTGTTATCTGATAAAATGTAGAGTAAACTGAAGGTAAGAGCTGATCTATGGTAATCAAAATACATACTGTGCTTTCTGGACAGAAGTGATTAGACAGAAGTCACTGTAAGGCATAATCCTCCCCCTTGTCTGGACTTAAATTTTGTACAGTGTCTAAACAGAGAGTGCTGTGTGAAAGCTACTCTGTTATGATTACAATATCACTTTAGCACCTAGCACCATATAACAACATCTCAACCCTGAACACAAAAATAAAGCAAACATTGCAGAAATCATTGTAAAACATTGTTTGTGGGAAAACTGAACTCCATATTTCACACTTCAACAAGTGCAGGTCTGTGTGGTGTTGACACTTTCAGTGCAGGGTAGCCAGGTCTGTGTCTCTCCACAAAAGAGCTTGTCTCCCCCAGCAGGTTATTCTGGTGTTATTATGAGAACTCAACATGCTCATTATGGTTGTGGCACTGTTTTCAGGGTGGTTGTCTACTGTGGTGTGCCAGCACTGGAAATGTTTGTGGTGAAAGAATGCCAGAGAGGGAGAAAGAGACAGAGAGGAGGGACAGGGAAGGCAGCAGGGAGAGATGAAGAGGATTTAGCAGACAAAAGGATAGGAGATAGGAGCCAGTGCATAGTGGATGGTGATGTATTAAAGGGAAAATGACCAAGAAAGGTGCTAAAATATTGGTTAGAGTGATAGAAATCACTGCGGGCGAGAGATTGTTTAACTGCTCTCCCCCTACCAGTATCACCAAACCCTCCCTGTGCAGGAAGGAGACAGAACCAGGAACACAAACAAATGGACCTAACCACCTGTAAAGGAAAAACACAAACCACAGAGACTCTCCACATACACACAGATGCACGTGTCCATTCACACACTCACATACACACACATTCCTTTTATGAACAGTCTTCTTGTGTGCAGTGGAGCTGAGAGAGACAGCACTGTCTGGTTCACTGCCACCACCTCCATAACCTCTGCCACTGTCCAGCATGAAAACACACCTACACAGAGGTGACTGTCTTCATGACCTATTTATTTGGTGAGTGACATGAGGTTATTTTATGTCTTCACATGCTCTGAAAACATTTAATTAGCACCTTTCCTTAGGTGTTGTGAAAGGTAGTCACATAATGTAAAAAAGTTTCATAAAATCTCAATACTTTCATACCCTTTTTGTAAGAAACTTACAATAATTGAACTATAACAATAACACGTTACTTACGTTATGTAGTGATATCCAGATAAATATAAATCATGTTAACGCCCAACCAAGCCCAGTGCCTAATTTTCTTAAATTTTACTCTGTAAAACACTGTGTTGGTTGTTTATTTGTATGTACAGTATGCAGCTTACTGTAAACATTGATATGCAAACAGCGTGTGTTGCTGTTACTCTTTACATGCATCAAAGAACAGTCTTGTGTCCTCACTAGGCCCAAGCTGCAATTTGGGCTCAAGGCGTGGCCCGGCACCCATTGGGCTGTGTCCGCCCTGCGTACCAGTAATGACCCCTTCCCTATGGGGAGCGTTTGATCTGGGCTGCCTGTGTGCTTCAGCAGGGCCTATTTCTGGAGTGTGGGGGGGATAAAGAGAGCTTTCAGACGTGGTGCCAATGACCATAATTAAGCAGTTTTAAGGGGTGGCAGTGAGCGCGCTAGCAAGTACAGAGTTTGTAATTTGGAAGCAAGGGGGGGCAAAGTTGCTGTGGCTCATTGGAAGTACATGGTAGGGTCGGGTGGCACCCAGCACTGAAACACAAGGGACAGTGTGTGTGAAGGGAACTGTAAAAAGGATGTTAATGACTTGCATCCATTAGCACCCACCCCTCAGGCTGGCTGACCGACAGCCTTAGGCTGAAATTCAGGGAGATTGTCATAGCTGACACATTCGGCACCGCCCTAAGAGAGTGTCATTCAAGATGACCTTTTAGTGCTTAAGGCCTTTGGCCAGTCAGTTCAAAGTGTGAGCAAGTTTCTAACATCCCTACTCTGTAGCCTCTTCAGCCAGCTATTTGTCCAATGACTTTGCAGCATTAATCTAAAACATAGCCATATTCATCTAGAATTAATTAGTGTAAGGTGATTACACCCTATTTCATTAATGATCCCCCTTTTTTTCCTCAAATAGATTTAATTACAGGTAAAACACGATTATTAAAATAAATGGTCCTCATTTACAAATGTTATCTTAGAGATGATGGGCGGAGACCCAAGAAGGTGTATTTCCCAGAAATGCACAAGGCGTTTAGTTTAGCTTAGTAATGTTGAATATTTGCAGCGTCAGAGAAAGGATTTGTTCCAGCATATTACAAAACTAAAACAAAAACTCTATTTTTTTGTGTGACACTAGCGTCATGTAGCCATGCAGACACTTGTGTGTGAATCTGCCTGTAGAATCAGACTCCTTGTTGCTCTTCGTGAAAACAACCTCTTTTTCCAACTAATGTTAAAAGAAACCTAAATGTCTTATCACCCTGTTAAACGTACATGTCCCAAACATCTCAAACAGATGGCAGGTGGCAATTACTGGCTCTGATACCTGTGCAGAAGTCTTTGGTAGGCCTCATCCGACACTAGGCCGTGACCCCTCTTAAGGTAATGGGAGCTAATCCAGGTGCTGCTCCCTCTCCATTAACACTTTTTTAACATAGTAAGCAAAAAAAATTATTTCTATGTCAGCACTGAAGCCTCACATAGAAAATGTTAGTGGTAAATGTTGCTAAATATCTGCAGGCCCAGGATTTTGCACAATGCTCAAGCAGCCTAACAAGACTCTTCCAGAAAACCACCAACATAAACATCTTAAGCATCATTTTGTTTTTGGTTGCCTGTATCTCTTCCAAATTCTTTTTCACATTTTTCATCATTTCATTCCCAAAGTCAGATGAGACTCAGCTTTAAAGTTTACCGTCCAAACTTTCACATTTGGGGGAGGGTTGTCACACACCATTTCCAAAAAAGTGGCCTGAATAACTCAGGGCTATCAGTATGTATTTCCACTCACACAAATTATTCACATTAAGGCGTAATGATGTTGATAAATAAATGAGTGTATCTGGAGCTGTAGGCGTATCTGTTTGGCAGTTCAGTCTGTGAACTGGGCTGTCCGCCGTGTGTCACCCTGTTTCATTCATATGGTTTACCGGTGCATGGGGCTTTGGGTAGGATCCATGTGACCACCCACTCATAAGAAGAAGGCGTGTAGTTGCTCGATGCAACCGCTGGGTTTGTAACTTGACACCTGGATGTGCGGTGCCTATGCCATTGCTTTACCCACAGAAAACCTATTTAAAAAGGAAGAAGATGAGTCCAACGCTCCTGACTCCGTAACCCCCTCCAAAAGAACCGAGCTTTCTCTCCGGCTGCGCGTCCCTCAGACTGGATCGGCATAAATGAATGAAACACAGGGGAATATCGACAGACAATCGCGCAGGAAAACTCTCTGTCAAACCAGCCTGCCAGAAGGAATTTATGTCGGGCTTGACAGACAATTCAACATGAGTTTTTTCCTCTGGAAGTTCATCTCAAGCTTGTCAAATGTGTAAAACGGGTTTCTGCCCCCCATTGCAAAGGAGTCACGCTGTGATTAACGGATCAGGTTTTTGACTGCCAGGACAAATGAATACAAATGAATTTAGGCACCCGAAGGAGAGATTGCAGAACCTCTCATCTAGACACAAAGTGAGTAACATTTATTTCTATTTTATTTTATTCTTCCTGTTTGATCTGATGAGAAGATGCTGGAAAGATCTGAGGCGAGACCGGTCACAAGTGGAGACTGAGTTATAATTTAAGGAAGTGTCTAGCACCATGTGCGTACCTGTGATGTGCCGGCTGGATGTGGTCCAGCTCTCCATGCAGGACTGGTTTCCACTGAGGACATATAGGCTTTGTAAAGGGTCTGTGTGGAGCACTGTCATTCCTCATCAGTTGTTGTTTGTGTGACATTTATTGGTCCATTGTGCTGCCAAAATGAGAATATTTATCACATGTATGTTTACCTACTTATTCAAAACAGCTGTACAAAAAGACCAAACATAATCACCGGGTTCATTTGGAAACACTTTGTCTAGTTTACATATGTGAACTGTTGTGTAAAACAGATGATAATTGCTAAAACAAATGAAGTTTAAATGGAGAAACTTCACCTTAAAGAGTTTACTGAACTGACTCATCCGATAAAGCAAGCAAAACAGGCTATTATTCAGACCTATAAAGTTTCATGAGAGGTTAATCTGTATTCACTGGAACGTTTGCTAGATTTTGTTGGGGTGCTTTCCATATTTATTTTGTATACAGACTCCACATTTGTAGTTAGGAAGTTAGTGTCTCTTGCACTGTTTTTTTAACAGTGCAAGAGATGAGAAGAGGAGAAGAGGCTGTATGGACTCTTTTTGGCTGCAGTGTTTAGTCTTCAATGCAGTATCCAGGTGTTGCACAGTTAACAATGAGAAGTCATTCATCCATTCATTTACACATACATGAGTCATTTGAAAGCTCAGATTAATGTTTAGTTTGATCTCGTTGTGACGGATGATGGATGATCAGTGGCGTGATAGTGGATATACAGTCAGCTAGGGAGTTGGAAACTCCGGAGATGTGCACCTTTGTCCCCTAAATTTTCTTTATAACAAGTTGGCTAAGTGATAGCAGCTTTATTTATCACACCTGACATCATGTGTGAAGTGCAGAATTTATCATCAGTTTAAAAATGGCTTTAACGGGTTTATGTCCTCATTAATTTAGATAAAGTTCGACAGTGGTGACTACACCATTTATTTAAGATGTGCATGAGCCATGATGCAGTGAAGATATTCAACCTGTGAGGCTCAGTTGCATGGAGCATCATCCACCACATGTCCACATGGTGTCGCTCTTTGCGTCTCTCCCCTGGTTTTTCTGATGCAGTTGCTCTCAGACAGTATTTTTGTATATTTAGACATTTACACTGAAAAGTTCTTCCAATGTAATATGTGATATGTAGTTACACTGACATTTTCTTCTTTGGCTTATGTAATTACTTTAAACCCAGACATAGTATCACAATGAGTCACTTTTAGAGTTCACTGATGTTGGGAATTTGACTAACTACTGATAAATTTGGAACACACCTGTTGTGGGTTATTTGATTAGAGGAATTTTGTCATGGAGTAAACAGTCTGAAGTTAGACATTACTTAAAGCAGAAGGTGACCACTGGTCTAATGAGATATCCATCCATTAGATACACTCCTCTCCTCATCTGCTCTGTTAGTGTCAGCTCATCCATAGGAATTTTCCACAGTGGGTGTGTATGGTCAGGGGGTAGGCTCACCTTTGGGAATTCCTTTAAGTGAATCACTTACTAGTTTGAGCTTGTGAAAAAATAAACTACACTGAGCTGGCTTGAAGACAGGCTACTATTTGTTTCTGGAAATGGTAGTGGCGGATTTGGGGATCAGTACGGTGGCCCCCAGAGACAAAGCACGTACAAATGTGAAAGCATGTACAAAAAGGAAACATGCTGCAAATCAGAAAACACATACAAAAGTCGAAGCACAAACAAAAAGGAAACGCGCTGCAAATCACAAAACGCAGCAAACACAAAAGCACGTAAGAATTGAAAATATTGCAAATACACCATCCTAAAGCGGAAGGGATCCAGAACACTAGGGGCAGTAATGAGCTTGTGTGGACCAGTGGCTACACAGACAGAAATGAGTGTTGCAGGAACAGACCTGTTCTATTGGGAGGAATCATATGTGTGGAATATTTTGAACAAAAACTTAAGTTTTAACGGTAAAGAAGTCTTTCTTTCTTTCTTTCTTTCTTTCTTACAAGACTCCAGGCAGTTGGCACGTAAGAGTTGTAGTGTATATGAAGAAGTCAATTAAAGTGCTACGTTCATTGACCCAAGATATACGTCAGAACAACCAGCACTCAGTTTAAAACATTCACACACACAGTCATAACTTCATAATGATCATGCGTGACCACAGAAATCACCAATATTTCCCATGAGTCCCTGTGGCCCATCTGGGACACTACATAATTATTTCCATCAAAATTAAACTTTAGTCTTAAAAATTCATTTGTTAAATATATCTCATTTATGTTAAAATTAACTACTATTTCCTTAGAAGGAAGCGGAAACAAAATATATTCTTTCCTTATTCATTTCATGCAGTTTAGTATAGTTAGTTAAGTCTATATTTTTTCTTTTAGCAGGATTTGGGTAGCAAATGTGTGATAAAATATTTCTGTTGCTGTCTCAGGCCAGGGGGACTTTTGCGGTGTAGTATATTTCCTTTCACCATTGAGATTAACCATGGATGCATTAACCGTCGTTGGTTCGTCCTGGTCTGTGAGCCACTGGGCCACATGAACTCATTACAACCCGTAGCGTCATGGAGCACTTCTGTTTTAGGATGGTGTATTTGCAGCGTTTTGAATTTGTACGTGCTTTTGTGTTTGCTGCGTTTTGCAATTTACATTGTGTTTCCCTTTTGTTTGTGTTTTTGCTTTTGTTTTTGTTTTTTGATTTGCAGCATGTTTCTTTTTTGTTTGTGCTTGGAATTTTGTTTGCATTTTCTGATTTGCAGCGTGTTTCCTTTGTGTAGATGCTTACACATTTGTACATGCTTTGTCTCTAAGGGCCACCATAGATCAGGATGCTGGAATCAAAGATTAGACATGAGCAGTGGTGGCAACAACATCTTATAACAAAATAAAAAAAGGAAGTACACTGAATGATTTCAACTAAGAGTTTCTTATACAGTACACATCAAAATTTAGAGTGATGTCTTTGTTAGGGACATTTTAAAACCACTGAAGCAAACTTATGCCACATTGCTTTGCTGATCACTGTGTATCAGCGTGCCCACAAATATTCCATTAAATAGGAAGAAAGATGGAGGTAAATGTAGTACAAAGCTTTTTTTTTTTTTTCATACTTGTGTCTTTGAAATATAACTTCGATCATCAGAGCAATATCAGGGTTAAAAAGTCTAGTTTAATTGGTGACGTAGGAAGATTTTCTGTTCATCTGGTCTGTATTTTGTCCACTCAGCGTAGCAGAGAATTCCCTCAGCGAGTCATGTCATAGCCCACTGTTGCAGTATAAAAACCACAGCAGACAGACTCATTGTTCAGATGTCAGCTCCACTGATTTAAATCTCTCTTGTGCACAAATTCACCTCAGGGCAACCACCTTCAAGTGCTCCACATAAAAAAAAATCCTCAACTGTCACGTACTCTTCAAAAGCATACTAATAAAAATCTAAACAAGCTACTGAGAACCTTGAATGTGAAAAGCCAAAGCAAACAGTGCCGTTTCCCAGGAAACGCGGTCCAGTTATCACAGCTGTAAACAGCCTGAGGGACAGAATGAAAGTAATTTTTGTTGCAGAAAAAAGTCTCACCATTCATGACTCATTTCTCTCTTCAGTTGATAAGAAACTGACTGAGACTGGAGCCAGCTGGAAGTCTGAGGGATACACATTTCACGCACACACACTCATGAACACACATCATGAGTAACTACAGCCAGCTGCGTGTGGGGTTGATTGTGATGAATCTTTATTAGCAACCAGGAGCTGGAAGAGCTGGAGACATAGACACCACAAACACCCGTGTAAACCGCACACGTATACTTAGGTATGTACACATACCCTAATTATAATCATCCAGACCAGTGGGGGAAGCAACCATAGGTTAATTTTGAGGTTAAAGAGGAGATGTCTTTATTCCTGTTCCCACTTTTTTGTTGTGAATAGTGCAGGAAATATGTTTATGCAATAGTTTCTGTCTTTCCCACTTTTATGTATCTGGCATTAGTGGCCCACGCCCCCCATCTGATGTTTCTCTGTGACTCTACAGCCACAGCTGTTATACACATTTCCTCCTCCAGTGTGTGTGTGACCGTGTGTGTCTGGATGACCTCCAGAGCCAAACAGTGGCTCCGCTGCCTGTCACCAGAGCTTGGCCCCCTACTGAGCTCTTAGTCCACTTGCCAGTCACTCTGCTCTGCTCTGCTGCACACCTGGATGTAGCGAGGGTGTTGAGAGATCATTTTTGTTTTGTGTGTATGCATGTTTGTGCATGAGTGCAGGCATTCACCCGTTGGTTTTGGGAAGGAAGTTTGATGGCTAAGTCCACAACTTGAAGCAGTGCATGTGTGCGTTTGTGTTTTTTTTGGCGAAAGGTGCTAAAGTGTTTTTGCGGAATCATGTTCCCAATTGTTACTGGTAGCTCAGCTGCAAAAGATGTGTTTTCTTGAATCTGTGTCTTGTAATAATGTCAAAACAACAATTTCAGATACATTTCCTATTCTTTTTATATTTGATACTTGTTGTAGTTGTTTGGTAATATCAGGCTGTCATATTTTTGTGTCTGATAAGGCAGATGTCTTATCTTTCCTAATTGAAGTAGTTTTAACTATTTAGTTCGAACTATTTACTGTTCCTCCTGGGTAAATGCAAGAACTTCATATCACTGCAACCACTTTTTAGCAAGACACATTTTATAACATAGATTAACTAACCTTTAATATGTCATTTGTAAATGAGAAACTCATGAACATTTATAACATAGTTATTATGAAATAGAAAAGATAAACACCAGCCAGTAGAAGTTTACCTACATGGCAACCCAAAATTTGTTCCTATTCATAGCCGGTAAATTAAACATCACTAATGATTTGATTATCATTTTAATGATGTATTTATGCCATTATAAAGAGTATGTTGTTAAAACTTGTACCAATTTTTAAAACATTAATAACTGCATGATTCAGACCATTGCCTGTTTATAACTTTCTGTCTCTTCTTCCCACAGGAGAGCCCTATTGCTCTGCACTGTTTTATATTGTACTTGTTACCTGGGACTTACACAAGTACACTCTGAAGGTAAGACATGGCTTCCACTTCACTTTCCAACCTCTTTCCTGTCCACTGACAATTTCACTAGTGGAAACAACTGTAAAACTTATTAGCGTACTGGGGGGACTTTGCAGTAATTCTTTGCCTGTTTGGTCATTGCCTAAGCACGTAAACACACAGCTATGAGAATTGGGCCAACCGTTGTCATGACAGCATGTGTTGAGTAAGCTAAGTTGAGTTAGCAAGGGAGTGATTAGATCACAGATTCAAAGCTGGACATTACAGAGAAAATTTACTCTCCAAACTGTTTCTCTCAGTTCTCTTTCTCACTTCTCATTTAGCAGATGAGACTTAAACCAAAATATTTGCCATTTATAGCCCATATGCTGTCTATATAAAATATTTAGCAACAAATTTGTCCTGCACCCAGCTTTTCTAGATGTGACTTTTGGAGTTGCCCTGCTTATGGAGATGCTCTTACAGCCACCGAGACAGTCCAGAGTCTGGAAAGAGATTCTTTTGATTCTTTCCCTCTTTATCTGTCATGTTTTCCCTAGAGAGATGAGGTTGTTAGCTATTTTTATTTTGTGCCTCTGTGTGCCATGCAACCACCACTACCACACAGAGTTGTTATCAGGAACAGGCAAGAGGCAATGCCATTGCCATTGTACTTTTTAGGGAGGAAGAATCTCCTTCTGATCAGCCTGTTAAGTTGTAGATGATTACTTTCAGGATCCTTGGCAGGTAGCTGGCTCAGTGATAATCTCATACTTACCCTTTTGGAGCTCAAATCCAATTATTATGTTGCATCCTGTATTGCAAGATCATTTTATTTTGGAAATGGAAAATTCTTAACAGTGCTGCATGCGCATGAAATGTAAACAGGGTATCTGGTGGCCCAGCGCTTACATAGTATCCCCAAAATGCCTCCACTCTGGGGACATTATACCATGTCCTGCCAAATTAATGTCTAAAGTAAGAGGTACAGTGTGAACAATGTTCTATCACTTTACCATGTTCGTCTTTTGTTTGAATAATCTGGATTGTTTTTCAGTTTTATACATTTGCATGTGTTGATTCCAAATGTGAAACTGTGGGAATACATGCAATGAACTGCTATGAACGTGATTTTTCCATCCAAAAATATCATAAATGGCTCACTGTAGACTATTGTAGGCCAACCAACGAAAAACCTACTGAGTGTGTTCAAATGAATTGTGACTTCATCCTCTGCAAGGGATAAGATTTCACAGTGAAGAGCCTTAGACTTTTTTTCTGTCCTACTTCAGTTACTTGGCACAGAGTGAGGCTGTGAACTCCAGCCATGTGTCAAACACAACTATGCTGTATATTTAAAACCACACAGTTAATGTATGCCCCAGTAATAGTGCCAGTGGTATTTAAACAAAGAAGTTTGGAGACTGGGTGTATGTACAGAATAGATACAGGTAATGCACCTCCTGCTTCACTGCCAAGTCCTGATGTCCTCTACAGCAGAAGAGACCACACAGAGAGGTGATTTACCTACCCCATGTAGGTCCTGAAAGATCATAAAGAAATATCAGTGTAAGAGATGCATACCTACTTCTGCATCACTTTTCACAGTGAAAAAACAATTATTGGAATTCATGAGTACAATGTTGTATGAGATTGTTGAAAAAGCTGCATTAGTTGTCATTTTTTGCAGGTCGGTTTTGATTCGACATGACACATGTTTTTACAAATCTTCCTCCCTCAGGTTCAGTTCTTTGGTAATACCGGCTACTAAGAATCAAATTCCTACTCAAAACATTTTTTAAACTTTCCAAGCAATTATGTATTTCCAAAGTCTGAGCCTCCTGACAGTAGTCCAATGAAGCGAGGCTTGTGTTATAGAAAGACAAGCATTTAATTAAAGTCCTAACCCTCTGTGGCTTCCCAAATCATCAACTGTTAGGACTTCCCATCTGTCTTTCCCATCATCTTTTCCATTTTCATCTCATGTCATCTCATCAACATTGCTTGGCCATTTTCTGTCTTTTCACAAGCAGGGCTTCTATACACATCTCCCCATTAGACAAGGCCCAGTAACCACAGGTCACAGTAAGCCCAGAGACAATAATGATGGTCGGGGGCCTAGATCTGAGATCACAGGTCATATGGAGAAGTGCTGGGACCACTGAGGCTGCATCGCTCTACAGAGAAACTATATTCTGCTTCCAGGCAGAGAGATGCTGTAGTCACTTGTGGTTACCATGTTATGTTCTGAATGTCCACATTCACTCCACTCATGAGCAGGACAGAGAGGAGAAGGGAAAGGGGAGGTTGTCTGATGATGCCGATGTCCTTTGGTTCATTAATCCTTTATAGCCTTTAAACAAAGAGGCCATGCCTTGTAATCAGTGAAGCAAGCATTTCCAGGATATATATGTACTTTAACATATACTGTACTGCACCATTTCTAATTAGCGTGGGAGTAATATCACAAAATGTAAGTAATTTCCTTGTGTGATGTTTACATATTTGTTAGCTTTATACAGTATTGAAAAAATAGTAGAGTGAAGTGACCAGATTGTTACGAAGAGAAGATTAGGTCATTTAGACTTACTGTGCATTCCTGGTACTGGTTACTTTAGCCTTAACTAAGACTCCTCACAATTACCTCTACCTCTTTTACCTCTTTTGTGTCTGTAATCTAAATGGATCTAAGTTACTGACACTTTAAGTCCCTGCAACAAATATTGTATTATGGTGAAGGGATAAATATAATTTCTGTGTTATTTCCATTCTGTGGCACAGGTACTGTAGTTAGATTTTAATGTTTATGTATTTTAACAGTCAGCAGAAAAATGAAATAGTGCAGACAGTGCAGGTGGTTGACGTTATTTCTGTTGTCATTTATTTGACCTCAGTGTCCATTGAGTTTGGTTCTGAGGGGACTCATTTGACCCTCCTCAAAAGGGCATAACATGACATAGTGTCACTTTCTAGAATGAAATCTAATTTGGTAAAGATCATACATCTGTACACACAGTGCTTTGTTTTGCAGGCCTGCATTGCAGTAACTATGCTGAGGCCATTTGTTGTGTGCATGCTTAAAAGTATTCCTTGCTTCATCAGAGTCATATGGTCAAAATGATGCCACAACTTGCCATATTGGAAAGAAGCGTGAGGCTGAAAGCCACTGAAATTTAAATCAAAAGCAACCACAGCACCTCAGAAGCATCTGCTCACTCACAGAGCACAAAACAATCAACCAAGGTCACTCAACTCTCCCCAATCATCAGCCTAGTTTTATGTCTTCTTGGCCCTATACATAGTCATTTGTTCTGGTTTAAAGCTGCACTAGACAGCCTACAGAAGTGGTTTGGTGGCTCCAGAACCCAGCAAGTTTGTTTTTCATTTTTTGCTTCAACCAACTTTTTCTTTAGCCTGCAGTGTTTGAGCTCCATTTTTTGTGAATTACTGAAATATGAGTCTGGCAGGACATATGGCTGTGATGCTGCCATCCCTGGCATGTATGATATCAAAACACAGATTGGTTTTATTTGCTTAATGGAGAGTTATCAGAAAATTGGCTCATATACCATTGTAGTCCCACCACTGGCAAAGGTAGCTCAAATATTTTGCTGAGCCTCACTTATTTTAAGAGACTAAGCTCTCCCAATAAGTATTGAATGTCCTACTAATAACTTTAAGATGTTAAATAGTCTTATTGGGATAGCTCTCATACACATATGCTAATGGTTGATTTGTTTGTGTGCAACTGTTTCTCAAATGCCCATGTTACCACATCAGCAACAATCATTCTGTCCATTTTCCTTTTGGAATTGATGTATGCAGTCAGTTTTCTTTAGAATTTAGCTTGTTCCTAATTATATATTTACAGGTTCCTGAATATATATATTTTTTGTAATTTTTGTTTATTAAATTTGCAGGGCATGCTGTGTTAGACTGGAGAAAGAGTAAAACAGAACCAGTAAAATAGAAATGAACATAAACATAATGAAAATGTCTTCAAACCAAAAATAAATCTGCCTTAATTTGTTGCACATTTAACAAAAATCTCCTTACTATCCAGATGTGGACATCCTCCAGAAGTTGGGGCTTAAGGGAGAGAAACCATTTCGGTCCGTGCCAGCAGGGATCATTCCATTCAGATCGGGGATCATCCTCAACCAGCGGGCACACATCGAAGCTCCATTGCGCTCTGTCTTCCCAGCGGCCATCTGGCCCAACCTGGCACTTGTCCTGAGTGTGCGCTCACACCGTGTCAACAATGCTTTCCTCTTCACCCTGCTCTCAAGTCGCAGGAAGCTCCTACTTGGCCTGCAGCTTGTTCCAGGCAATCTGGTCCTTCACACAGGACCAAACACCTCTGTGGCACTGCCCTATGATCCCCATGATGGTCAGTGGCACCAGCTTGCAGTTGGAATTAATGGACAGAAAGTGACTCTATATGCCTCCTGCGGAGAGCAGAGTGTTCATGCAGATTTTGATGAGGGACTGGCTAAAGAGCTCCAGGGCTCCTTCCTGTTGGGGCACACAAGCCAGCAACAAGCCTCACCACACTTTGAAGGAGCCATATGCCAATTTGACCTGGTCCCTTCTGCACAGGCAGCTCACAACTTCTGCAGGTATATTAAGAAACAGTGCAGGGAAGCGGACACATACAGGCCGAACCTTTCTCCCTTACTGCCAGTTTTACCAAGAGAAACAAACATCACAACCACGTCTGCTACCACTAAACGTGGTAGCCCCGAAACATCCAGGAAGTCCACAGGGTTTAGCATTGCCAGGGGTGTTGCTGCTGCTGCCTCAGCTGTCAGATATGTGCCCCCCACCCAAACAATAAAGCCCAACCTTGAGACCCTTCCTACACCCCTTCTGGGAACCGTGATGCCAGTCACAGTCCAGCTAGGTTTGGCCACCCCACCTCTTAAGGCCAGGACAGAAACTGTTACAACTCCACTCAGGACAAGAATAACCCCCACAAAAACACCAACCCCAAGACCCTCCACCCCTAAACCTACTACCCCAAAGCCCACTTCTCATAACAGCTCCAAAAAGATAATCACAGGAACAAACAACAAGAAGAAAATCCCTATCCCAGCCACTACCAGCACCAAACCCTCCAAGACAAAGCCTGAATCTGCCTTATCAGACCAAGGTGCAGTCCTAAAGAAACCACAGCCCACCACAGTCAAGAAAGCGTCTCCCAAACCTAAAGTTACACCATCCAAAGCCACTCCGCCGAAACCCAAAACAAATTCTGTTAAAGCTGTCCCCTCTAAACCATCAATAACCAAAGTCAGCCCCTCCAAATCAACAGTGTCCAAAACTGGAACTGCTAAAACCTCCAAGCCAGTGTCCAAACAGGTTACCAAGCCAACAAAGCAAACAAAAACAACCAAGGTTCCAGTAAACCCGCAACCTACCAGACCCTCATACAGCACAGTAACACCACCTGCTACTGATGGCTTCCAGAGCTGGGAGGTGCCACCTACTCAATTTTCCTTGCTGGCTGGACCTATAGGACAGAAAGGAGAAGCAGGCCCACCGGTAAGAACCTCTGGTCACTTGTGTTTGTGTGTATAGTACAGTTGAGTACATGTGCTTTAGCGCTCTTTCTTGGATGTATCATGCTCTAGCTAACATGAGATTCTTAAAGGGTGTGACGTAAGACCACAGAGATATATTTGTTAATGTAGGCACCATCTCATATCCCATGAATGTTAGAAATCTTTTTCTCCCTTGTTTCTACTCCTGTGCACAAGCCTTCAGACTGGGTGTGACGTGTCAGGTCTGATGTCTTGTCGCCTCTTCACCAGATTCCTCTGTCATAGAGGGATAGTGGAGGTCACATGCTAGGTCAAGGGTCAACGCAGTCAGTAAACACAATCATTCAGCTTCCCAATGCAAGCATAAAGGTTGAAAAAGCCTATAGTATATCACAGGAAGTGAAAACACCTAGCCACGCAGGTTTCATTAGATTTTGGTTCACACTGCAGAGTGAATCTCGTCTGCATCTTGATTTACCACTTAAGAAGTTATCTTCCCTAATCATAGATGATTTCTTTGTGGTAAAATTATGACTTAAATTATATGCGCACACAGAGATACACAGAGTTGGCTACTCTTAACCCTTAATGTTCCTTAAGGCTCAATCAATCAGACCTCAATGTCTCTTCAGCACGTTTGTCTGTACTCGTATTCAGAGCTAGTGTTGTGATTGAGTCATTTTACCATGAACTGTTATCCAGGCCTGCGTGTTTGATATGTGTGCAGTGCTCATTTTTTAGTAGTGGTCTGTAATTTTGCAGTTGTAGATTGTAGAGTTCACAGTGTCTCAGTGTGGCTAATTTACCTCTGTGCTGATGTCCACACCAGACTTGACTGTCATTACAGTGGACTGAATTACTGCCATTTAGAAAGCACTACCTGCAATTTCAGTATAACATGCTATAATCTTACAGAAAAGATTGTAGAAAGATGGTTAAGGGATGTTCTATGGTCATTTACTGAAGCACTTTATTAGATATTTACAAGAGGCAATACTACACTGAGGCTGAAATCTTGTCCTGTCTGCATCATATTATGCCAAATATATGTTAGGTAGCACCAATCTGAGAGTAGTGGCGTCGACACAAAACTGTTCCTAAAGAACCTACCATATAAAACTCAAAAGGATTCAAACAAAAATAGTAGCATGTGGTTCAGCTGTGAGTAGATGTTATATTAATGTGTGTAAAAATGTAAAATGTATATAGGGATATAGGATATCATTGAAATCTGATGTGTGTAATCTGTTGCTCGTTCAGAAGCCAATGAAAAGCATTGGTTTCAGCTGCTAGTGGGATTCAGTGCTCTTCAAAGCTGGTTTAAATGTGTTCACTTGTGATCTGCTTTACTGCACACCAGAATGTGATTTTTATGTGACCACTGAAACAGAGAGTTGGAGTTTTAATTTCATACATTTTTAATTAAAGTCATGCTGGCTATGAGTTTAAATTTAATTTAAACCTAATCTTCTGTATTTTGTTGGATTACAAGAAGACATCTTTTAAGCAATCTAATTTTAAATTATGTCAATCAGATTAGATTAGATTAGAGGGAATTTGCACAGAATAAGATTAATTTTTACCTATTTTATGTTTTATTGGAAGTTGTGCAAGTAAATTCTAGTAACCTTTAATCAATTGCTTTTACAGATTACAGCAAAAACCTAAAGTGCATAATTCAGATTCAGCTGTCAGATAGCATAAATTGTGCCGCGGGTCGTTCTTAAGCACAGCCAGCAGTTTTTATAACTAAAAACAGCCTTTGCTAAAAGAAAATGTGTAAATGTAATTTGGAAAATATTTACTGACGTGAAAATTTAATTACAGTACCATCTACATGCCCATATAGCAGTTCTGTTATAGAGATGAACAGGTGTAAAAAGTTAAAGACAGTAGGAGTAAACAAACAAGTGTTAAGGAAAAGCTCAAGCAGGAGGTGGCAGTGTGAAGATTGATGGGGGGCTATGTGTTTATATTGACAGGTCCTTAGGCCACCATAGAACACACCACCTGTAACAATAGGGGTGGTCTCAACTAGACCAGTGGGTGGGGGACAGTTACATTGATCAGGGGAAGATAAACCAGACTGCAGAGAGATATGCAGGTAGCTGGCTTAGAGTTTGTGTGAGAAGGTGGGTGTTGTTTAGTAATCTTGAAGTTGGCTCTTATATCTTAAAGTTCCATCTGAGATGATGATAACTGCACTTTATAGTAGATGCTGCTGCTTTTTACTACTTTTCATATCTAGAGTTTGTTATGTGGGCATCAAATTTAACCACATGATACAAATACTGTAAGGCATTATACAGTGAGCAAAACATTTTAAGAGACATTAACTCACATTTACATCAAGTTTCAGAGCTCTTTAAATAACCCTTGTTAATCACAAGGCCTCTGTTTGTCCTCGCCCCTTTTGCCTCCTTTATGATTAAAAGAAAACAAGTGAAGACAAGGCTGATGTAGCCACACAGGGGTACTGAATGGTGCAGGAAATGACCTGCCTTTCTACCTTTCTACAGTTTCTTGCCATACAATCTCAGATCTTCTGTGTGGATAAGGCAGAACTCTTATCATCTGTACAGGGAACTACTTCAGAGGGAAATGGTGTCCTATTTCTCCCCACAGCTAATGTACAGATTGTCTGTAGAGACACACAAAGGCGTTTTTATTACATTATAGTTTTTATTGCTTTTCACTTAGCAAAAGCAAGACATATTTAATACAAATGTCTGTATGGTATTATGCAACACTGATTGAATGCTATCTGTCTATAGGGACTGTCAGGACCTCCAGGGAAGCCAGGACTGCCAGGCAAAAGGGGTCCAAGGGTAGGTTTCTTTCTGTTTGTGAAATTAAATGTAACACGTTTAAAAGTGTCATATTTAATTCCTGAAAAACTTCCACCATGTGGCTTAACCTATTTTGTATTTTTGCTATGTAATTAAGAATCTTTATTTAGTTTTATTGTGGGCATACCTTTGTGTACATGTGTATGTGTTTGTGTTTTTGCTACTGCTGCTGACGTACATGTTGACTAAAAGCTCAAAAACAAATAATCATTGACTTAAAGAGACACAGACAAGCATACTGTATAGAGGAAGGATAGAGATGACTGTATCTGTGTTCTAGCCTTGAAGACACACACACTTTTGCCATTTACCATTTACCATTTCTGCATTTGCAATAATAACCTGCCAAGCCAGACTACCACATAATTTTAAATCCCTCCCATCACCCAGCCGACACACTCTCACACATAGTCACACACAAAGTTTTCCTATGCAGGCAGATTGACCATATTCAGCACGGGGCTGCGAGCGCTGACCTCCCACCCCTAAGCATAAACAGGAAAGCTCCTATAAAGACAGCCTTTCAAAAGGCTGCCTGTGCCACAGGATGCCTAATAAAAGCACTGTAAACAGACAGAGAACACATGGCTTCACTGGACTTTCTTCTCCTCACTGAGCTGCTGCAGCAGGCTGGACTGACACTTCATAGGAATCCCATTCTAAACTAATGAAACGCCTCTTTATCCTAGACAGTTAAATACATACAGTCTCAGTCTGCTTTGTTCTTTTTTTTCCTTTTACCTCACTACCCCTCTTTTTCTTTGTCTCTGATGCATAGATTCACACAGTATATTTTTAGCTAGGACAGTGGCGGCTCTAGTGATGGATTGCCATTTCATGGACTGGAAGTTATCCATGCTATTCTGGACATTAAGATAATGAGCTTTGTGATCCCCTTACGTTATAACTACAAGCAGACTCACTTTTGTGGTCTTGAGTTTTCTTTTGAGTGTTCTTCTCTGGATGAGTTACTGGTAATAATAATAACTGGTGATCTAAGAGACAACTTTTCCTATTAGTGGCATCATCACATGAACATTTACATTAGCTCAGAACATCAGTTCTGTTTTAGCTCATAGCTTAGCTGCATCTTCATGGAGTCCTTAACATTGCTGTAGACTCTTAGTCTAGTGTTTTATGTACTACAGCCTCACAAAAAACATTTGCTTCTTGTTTTAAAGTGAAAATGAAATGAAAAGAATTACAAACAAGCTACTCAGTGATTCAAACAATAGAATAAATGCATCAAACAAAAATGGTCAGTATTTTTACTAAATTTGTACACACTGCATGTATGTTGGATGCTACATTTGGATGCACATGCGTATGTGTTTTAATTGTTACTTACTGTCCGTGTCTGTCTGTGTCTGAGGGACTCTTAAGCTAAAGTCCCCTTGATCCCCCACCACTACAGATGTATAAGGAAGTCTTTGTCTGGCTATAATTAAAGCTATTTAAGCTCAGGCGGCACCTCCCATCCCGCCTTTAGTAGCAATTCCATAACATCAGTCTCACATGTAGGGGGATTTTATATGATCCAAATCAAACTTACCTGGAATAAAACTTTAAGTGGGCTTAACAATCCAAGCACAGGGCTGTGTGAACTTCAAATCCAAGTGTAATTCCATTGAAACTTTTTGTAGCAGTGTCTTTTTCCTAAAATATGATTCTCTATTCAGGACTAGAAAGCAGTAAATCAATATGATGGAAAGTATTGATAAATTCCTTACATATAAGAACGTACAAGTAAAGTTACAAGAGTACATTGCAACCTAATCCCCCCAGCTTTGGTTGGAGCCCATACAGGTCTGGACAAAAATATTAAGTCTGACTTGTTCTTGGTAAAGTTTCTGTACATCTGTGTCAGACCTCATTTATCATCAGTATTTATCTACCAGTCACTGCGTACTGATTTACATCCTGGTGGCTTAGACATGGCCTTTTACACCACAGTAAACCAGCTGTTGAACTGCCTGTGGCATTGTCAGTGGAAGTGGTTGGTTTGTAAAGTGCAAACAATGAAAACAAGTGTCTTTAATAAAAAAGCACTTGTAAGCCGCTTTTGATGCCGCCTTAACAGTCGCCTGCCTACATAAAAAGTGAGATAGATTATGGAGCTTTCATGTAAACAAGAGCATTTATCAACTGTAATTGCTGTTGCCATGTGCATGTGCAAACACTGTGAAGCACATACACATACTGTTCTTCCACACATGCAAACATGCACTCATAACTGCTCTGGTCCAAACTCTTCCCCTTTTGGCAAGATAAGAATGTGGTTTCAATTTGGGAAAAGAAATTCACTTTTTGATCACTTCCACGTCTGAACTTAGGTTACAATTTCCTTAGGCTGCAGACTTGTGGGTGGAATTGCATGATTTGATCACCTTCTTCTACATGAAGTAAATTTCAGACAGAGAGCAGTTTTTTTCCATGACCATGCGTAGCTTTGGATTACTGTCTGTATGATGACACACAGAGCACCATTGAGCCCACCGTGCACCACCCATGAACCTTGACCTCTGATCCCACACATGTGAGTGTGAGACGCCATCACTATGGCAACCTCTCTCAGATCAGAAGCCTTTGCTAACTGTGCGTGAATAGTCAGTGCAAGCTCCTTTGAGTCTGTTTGTAGGTGTATAATGACGATTGTGGTAGAAGGGTGTGAGGAGACGTGTGGTGGATGCATTGTGGAAACACAGGCCTGTATCTGCAGACTGACTGCATGTGTTTGTCTGGAGCCTGCTGGGTCAAAAGGGTCTTTGACTGAGCAATAAAATCTCTGTCAACCATCTTTGCTCGCCATCTTTTTGTCACTAAACAAAATTCTGATTCATTGCTTTGACTTCATGTAAAGCTAGTTGACATTCAAACGGATAATTGTTATAGAACAGTAACTGGAGGACTATGACTATAAAGGAACTTTCTAGTGACTAAAAGTGCTCTGCTTAGTGCAGTGTGTTGGGATGTTTTGGTAACACTAGGTGACAGATCAGCTTTTTAAGAGCGTGTTTAATCCCTTGTGTAAACTGTGTATATGGATCTCTCTGGAACATTACTGTAATAAGCTCTGAGACTGTAAAAAGCACAGACTGTGTTCCAATGTATTTTTTTGCAATCCCCTTTTGGGCACTTAAATACATTTTATAATACCAGATTTTTAGTGTTGGGCATCAAGTTTAGTCTAGGTTTCCATCATAAGTTTTCAAACTTGTCATAGTCATTTTGAAGTATTACTCTTACTGTAATGGTTTGGATCATGTCTTATTTCCTTTTTCATACACTTTGGTTTAAATATAAAATTATAGTGTTTATATGGTTGGCTTTTTACCAGTGACTCATAATTAATTTATTCTGTCTGCTTCTGTTATTATGAAGTTTTACTGTAATTGATGTGGCATGAGGTTGCAAATTCTGCTCTTTTCACTCAGCAAAAGCAAGACATGCTATTGAGAGTTTAAACAACAGTGAAATATGTCTCTGAATTCTCAGAGGCAGACTTTCTACGGTGTGTGTGTGTGTGTGCGCGCGCACGTGTGTGTGTGTGTGTGTGTGTTCCACCTTTAATTATGACAACATCGAATGGTTTCACATGCATGGACATTTCCCCTTTTGGCCTTTGGTCTTTAGTACAGTGACTGTATATACATTTAAAATGTCTTTACAACGTTGTGTTAAAAGTGAGACTATGTTTACAGCATATCCCATTAAACGTGTACTTCTTGAATTTGTATTGCACATATGGTGTTTATGTATAATTGTATAGATTAAAGCTCATATATTTATATACCCCAGAGCGTGCAGTATGCACATTACCCTAACATGCTATCATTTATAAAGATCTGCACGATTTGGTCTCAACTTGGAATCTGTATGAACTGCACAGAACTAGCAGTGTTATTACCACAGGAACCACAGTAACGCCCTGCTCCTCTGTTCAGAGGTTGGTGGTTTTTCTTTTGATAGCCCTCAGCTTGTGTGCACCCCACCCTGACCTTCTCTAATTAGACACCTGTTGTGAGAGAAGGGGACACGACATGGAGGCCAAAGCACTCTACCAAATAATGGTGCCAGCCTGTGCCTACCAGTGTGCTGCCCAACCTGCGGTATGCCACAGGGTTAATTTTGAAGCATGTAATTGAAACATGTCTAGTTTGTTTAAGTTTATTTAGGGAACAACAGTGTTCCTAAACACTGTCTGGACACAGTAAGTTCTCTTGTTACGCACAGTAACAAGAGAATGCCAGCTGCATACAAACTGAAAATGAAAGGGGAAGGGAGTGTAGGAGGGAAAGAGGCAATATCTTTAAAACTTGAGAATCCTTGGAATGAAAATATACTGTGCATAAATTATAACTTAAAAATACATCAGGTATCAAAATTATATTTTAGCCATTAGTTATATTTTTGCCATTGTTAATTCACGTAAAAGCCAACAACACCTTTAATAAGGTCCTGTTTATTCATGTGAAGCTCTGCCTTAAATTAATCAGACATGACTATCATCAATGCACCCTTTGACAGGAAGAGCAGTTACAGCAAAGGGCATTTATGTTGTCATGTCTGTACCCGACATGGCTGTTTTTGAACTCAAAGCTCAAAGAGCTTTTTTGTTGAGCTGTATAACCCAGCCCAAACCCCAGATTAGGTTTTTTCTCTGTGGGATAATAGAGTGCTGCCTGTCTGGATGCACGTAGATGTTGTTTCTTGATACTGCAGACCAGATCACTAACATAATGGCTTCCTGATTTTATTTTGACTCACCTCATTGAAACTCACTGAACTGGCTCTTAAAGTAGTTATGGCTCTTTTTCACCCTCTCTGACTTGCTTGACCCTTGACTCAATACAGAGGGGTAGCTTAGGAGCCCAAGGGTGCCACAACACGTGGAGGGCAGGATTCAGGTCAGACATCCACAGGAAAAAGTCACTCAGAGCAAGAGAAGGTAGACAGACAGATAAATGGGTGGTGGAGACATAGCAACACCCTCTGTGCTTCTGTCTGGTGGCTGCTGTTTAAACCAAAGAAAAATAGGTGTTGATTAATTGCCTGGCCTTCTGAAAGGTATTCTGATAATATTTCCCATGGGGCTGCTTGACAGAGTGAGATGGCTCACATTACCTGTATGCTGCTACTGTAGATCTCCTCTTGTTTTCTCTCAGACTCAGTTGTGTTAATTTCCTCCACAATATCCAGTGCAGACAGAAAAACACGGCAGCAGAGCAATTCAAGATGTTATGATGCAGGATGATCTGCATTACTCATTAAGATGCTTGGCAAATGTGTGTGTGTTTTGGGGGGGTAGAGTGTTAGGCAACAGGGGGCAGGAAAACCACATCCATATGGTGAAGCAGCTCTACAGAGCCCCATTTTCCATAAGCCTCTACCCCCATTAGCAACCCCAAATGCCTCACCACCCAACTCTTGCTCACACATACACACAGAACTGATGAATAGGAAAATAGGTTAAAGTAGCACGAACGCTGAAGTTCTCCAGACATTCTGTGCCCCCCTCCCACTTTCTCTGGTCTCATTCACAGTAGCAAAGACACACTGTATTGGCTCTTTACCAATGTTTGATATACACTACCAGTCAAAAGTCTGGACGCACAATTACCATGTTTTTCATGAAAGGATACATGAAAACAGTATTTAAATTAATAAACTTGCATTAGCCAACATAACATCCTATTGTAAGACAGTACTGTTTTTGCTTATTATAGGCCTCTGTATGCTTAAATATTTAAAAAACAGTTGTTGCCAACTACAATAAATCATTTACAACATTAACCCTGTGTTTCTGATCAATTTAAAGTTATAAAATCTGCTTTTCTTTCAAAAACATGTTAATTTCTATGTGTGTCCAAACTTTTTGCTGGTACGATAGAATTGATTGATTGACATTCAGTCCCTGCTTGATTATGTTTTCTTATTTCTGGCTTTCCCACAGGGCGCCACTGGTCCCCATGGAAATCCTGGTCGGCCTGGTCCACCTGGACTCAAGGTATAGTGTCATACACACTAATGACCACAATCTTTGTTTTTTTTTCCTCCAGAAGCCCAGCAGCTACGTTGATTTTTCCACATGAAACCATAACATGATTATGTACCAGACTCCACTGCTGATTTAATAAGACGGTTATGATCTTCTGCAGCCTCTAATTTGAATAACAAAGTCATAAAAATATGTTAATTTTTTTCTGTATCAGCTGGAATCTATAATGTAATGGAGTTAACGATGTTTTATGGCTGAAGGATGAAGGCCAAGTTCCTGGCAGAGCAACTACACCTGGAAGTTTGAGACAGTGGAACCACTAATAATACTGAAGAGTTGTATTACTTTAACATATGTGTTGTAAAGGTCGATATAAGGATTCACCATTAAATGTACTGTCTTCTGCTTGATACAAGCTTTTTATTCTGCCGAAATAGTCATGCATTTTTGTTGTTGCTGTGTAAACTGAATGGAAAACTGTGTGCTTTCATGTCAGCCCGAGTGCAACGAGGAGAGAAGTGTTGTTGAACACCAGGGGAGCTGAAGTGATTTATCAGAGCTTCAGGGAAAGACATTACAAGTCAGAAAGTCAAAACCCCAAATAAATCTGTCTAATTTTAACGTGTGAACGGTGGTGACCGTGCCCAAAACAAATTCTCTAAGTTCCCCATCTGATTGTCTGAACTGATGTATGTCTTAGCAAACACCCTTCACCTCTTCTCAGAATGGAGTACTACTTGTATTTAAAGTGCATCATAAAAACGCCTTTTGTCACACTGCTCACCCAGATCACCATAGCCCTGACCTTCCCTGCATGCAAAGGGACTGTGTTTATTTTTGTTTCACTGATGTAATTTATATTATTTGTTCAGTTTTCCTGTTTTTAAATCACATTCCCCACTTCTTCCAAAGCGCTTCCCATCCATATGAACTTTACGCTTAATCTTATTGGCTCTCATGTAGTTTGACATTTTGGGAACACTTAATTCATTAGATAGTAATCAATACCACTTTTTTCTTTTTTAAATTTATTTCTTTAGTGGCTTATTTGAAAGGGATGGTGGACAGGCCTAAACTGCACTGAAATTAGCTTGTAAAGCTGCATTTTATCTGTTGTTCCTGAGCAGGAAATCACATCACATATCACAAACATCAGAAAAATTGCATAGAACGTAATTGAGTCATTGATGAATTGATGATAAAACTAACCATGACAGATAATAAAACCTAAAATTAAATAATTTATCATAAAGGAGGGAAAACAAAATATAACAACTAGTGTGGAACACCAAAGGCTCACTTTTGGCATTTTTACAGTAAGTGTTAAAGCAATGACATGTTACAGATTATTGTCACCCGAGGCAGAGCCCTTTAGGGAGCAAGGAGTGTCCACTTTGGGAAAAGGAAATTTGCCTGGAGCATCCAGTGACTTAAATTATATTAGTTAATATTTAAACATGATGGTAAACAAACTCTGTTGCTTTCTTACATAGCATCAGATGTATTTAAGATTTGAAACTGTGGCATTAAAAGCTTAGATTAGCATAAAGACTGGTAACAGCTAGTCTTGCTCTACATAAAAATAATAAAATTAACTTACTGTACCAGCACCTCTAAAGCTAACTAATTAACATGTTAGCTTGCATTATTTAATCTGTACAAAAGAGTAAACATGACAGTTTGTGGTTGTCTGCAGGCTTATGTGCCAGACTTGGCTAGCAGCAGTGAGTCCGTAGGATATGCTACACCCCGCCAAAGTACAGTAATTAGTGAACTTTATAGTGGCTAGTAACTGGATTTTGTATCAGATTTTGTTGGATTGTGTTTAGCTGTTTCCTCTTTTCCAGTCTTTATGGAAAGCTAAATGAGCACATTTCCTAAAACTATTACTTTTAGACTTAATCATTCAATAACATAATATAAATTAAAAAATACAAACTTGGTGGATAAAGTTATTAAATGAATCAAAACAAAATGCCAGTGAACACCGGCCGAGTAAAGAAAAAGACAAACACCCTCTACAAGGCAAACAGTCTCAGTGAATGAATGCCAACTGTGCTCAGTGTAAATTCAACGCAGACATCTTATACCTGGCAGGTGCTTTGAAAGAATGGTTCTGAAGTGTTTCATATCTCGGGGCACACAGCAATCTTTAGTCTTTCATCGTTAATAAATGAAACAAGGTTGTAAATAGCAGGGGTCCAAAGAGAAAAAAGTTGGAGTCAGTGCAATTTCCAATACATAGCTTTGATGTGCTGAAGCCTCATTATTGTTACCTGCTGACAATGATCGGTGTGTGTGTGTGTGACTGCGGCGACTGATTACACAGCAACTGAGAAAAGCATCTGTGCCAGTTTTTCTATATTAATTCATTAGTGAGACGATTAATCTTGTTTTTCATCAACTGTAGCAATCCTGTTATTCAGTGTGTGATTTATGTAAACACATTTGCAATCTTAACCTCCTGCCTGGTTCTAATGAAATGTGTTGACGTGTGAAATTATTTAGCTAATATGATTGTTAGTCAGATACTTTAAGAGATCAAAATCACTAAAGTACAGTTGAGTAATTTTCACCCATAAAAAGTCTTTCTTTGTGTTTTTTCTTGTCAGGGGAGAAAAGGAGACCCTGGTATCTCACCTGGCCCAGCACCTAAAGGGGATAAGGTATTATATCACCTATTTTCTAACATGCTACATTACTTTGTAACAATGTTCTGTTCTGCAAGCTTCTACATTTGAGATTGCTATTAATGAAGTCAGACATTCTTACAGCAGAACATTTTGTCTTTATGTTTCAGGGAGACTCAGGGATTATTGGTCCAGTTGGACTGACTGGCCCACAAGGTCGCAAGGTAGGACTGAACAGATCAACCGCCTCCTAGTAGTGTTTGACCAATTAAATAAATATTCTTAAATGCTGGCCATAAGAGCACCCACTTAGCAATTGATGTTGTAATTTAGCAAAGTGTAGTAAGGCTACTTGTTTGGGAAATCCTGGGAAAGAATGTTTGTATGAGTCACTGTCACCATTTCCTAACGCTCTTGTTTTTGTAATGTGTCTGTGGCATTATTATACATGTGTGTGACCCACTCATCTTTCTCTGCTTGTCTCCTGCTCCTTAATCCTCTCCTTCTCTCTTTTGGCTTTCTGCTGTGCTCAACATTTCTTCCATCTGTGTTTGTTGGATCGAGCATAGAGGGGTCTTAATGTTGTAAGAAGGATGTCATGAGGGATGAAGGGAGAGGTTTCTGAGACAATGTGGATCATGCACTGAATGCACACGATTGCCATTGTCTTAGATGTTGTTTGAGTTGCAACTTGAGCGTTACATGTATGTAAAGTGTAGAAAATTGAACAGCTTCTGGGAGATATGAGTGGAGCCCTGCATTTATGCTTCCAGCAGCATAAATTAGACAAAGACTGCTGCAGTTGCTGGTAGTTAGAAGAATTTTAAAGTTTTTGCTAAACTACTTAAAAAAAGACTAGAAATAATAGAATAAATGTGTAAACATTACGAGTTTCTAGTGCATGTTAACTAGTTACCAACTTAGCAACCTAAGTAGTTAGTAAGCAAACCATTAAACAAGTGTAAACACTTTGTATAAATAATTAAAATAGTCCAGCTAAAAGTATTAAACTGTTGATGAAGCCATCTGGAAGTAATAAATACATAAATGCTGAAAGTAAAATAAATATAGTAGTGAAAGTAATTGATACAGTACATGTAAAGTACATGTAAAAAAAAATGGAATAAATGGCTAGATGAACGAAAATGTCTGGTTTAAAATCTATTGAAACAAGCATATTTCATAACTGGTGGTGTCGTTGAAGGCTACTCAAGTTCATCTTGCAGACCTGTGGTTAAGTTGGTAACCAGTGCAATATGCAGAAGATGATCGGATCTCAACTAAAGTAAATTGATTCACCTTTTCCTACACAGTCAGACATAAACATTTGTATGTCACTTGGTGGCAGTAGTAGAGCTTTCAATCACATTATGCATCAAATAGATCTGAGCCGTGCACACATTTTAAACATTAGAAGAATTATCCAAGTAATTGCATATAGCACTTGGATTGTATGTATTTCAACAGAGGATTTAGGCAACTGCTACATGGTTAACATATGGCTTTTGTTAGCAGTCTGCTTTTCTTGCTTTGTGTGTGTGTCCGTGTCCATTTGTATGTTTCTGCCTCACTCCTTCACACACTCAGTCAGAATGGAAAATTTAAAGCTGCTGGAAAACATTCACAGATTTATTTCCAACTAAATGGTCCTTGGCACTGATTGGACAGCTTATCACAATGTCAGACGAAGACATGCGAATCAGAGCTGCACATGTGAAAGCGCCATAACAGACAGCTGATTGACCTCTCATTCAGAGTGAAAGATACAGAAATTACATACACACGCCTACACTCTCTGCCTGTCTGTCTAATATTAGATGAGCAGGTGAGTGCATCATAGCTACGCAGCAGGAGTCTATCAGAATGACATCACATACCCGTGTCTAGGTAACTGTTGCCATAGCAGCTCCATCAACACACACTCTCATGATGAGAGAGCATGCCTCAGGTATTGGTCAGTAAACCACAGACATGATGACTGTGGAGGAAACTTGTTAAAAGAACCACAAGGAGTCATTTTACTTTCCATACACAAAATACAAAAAGGCTTTATGCTGCATGCTATGCTTATGAAGTACAGTATGGTTCTCAGCTGTGGTATTATACTGTTGTTATAATGAATGTACCAACATGCCTCCACAGCACATTGTTGTGACTGAGGTTTGAGTCAGTGGCCAATCTGTGCTGTAGTAGCGCAGACTGTCGAGAAACGGGCTTTGTTCTGTTCCTTTTTGACAGGTTGATAAGCTCAGTGTTTCCCTTCCTGCTGCAGGTCATACCTCTGTATCTGTTGAAATTGCTTTGTCTTGCACATTTGTCTCACTAAGCTGTGGTTCAGTAAATACAGAACAACAGCAGCCTTTTCTCTGTTGTCCTTTGTATTTTCCACCTATTCTATCATGCACTTATTCAAATACACACACACACATACACACACACGCGCACACATACACATACATACATACATACAACTGGGAATTCTGGAATTTGGCTGCTGGTTTTCCACTGAAAACTTTAATGGAGAAAGCAGTGGTGCTTTGAACGTGTGATAGGAGAGTGTGATTTTACACCGGCAGACGAGCCAAACATGTTCCACTCTGTACAACATTTGTTCTACCGAGTAGACTCTGAATGGCTTTTCAGTATGGTAGACAAGGTCAGGAAGAGGGGACACACACAAGGCTAAACCTCAGCTACAAGGCCATATTACACACATCTCGCCTTACTGCTTCCATCCTTGTTTTTTCTATTCCCACTGCTAGCTGTTCTGTCTCTTCTCACTAACCTTTCTACATTTGTCTTTTCCATTACCTCTACTTTTTCTCCCAGAAAGCGAAGCCATTATCTAGTAGCATTGAAACTTGGCTTGCTACTGCGGGATTTTAAATACACATCCTTGCAGTTTTAGAAACATTGCGTTACTTCTTTAAAAAGAAGCATTGTTCTGAGTTTATATTTGTTATACTTTGTCTCCACTAGCACTAGATTCTTTTTGGATTTGGTTTTTGTTATGAGAACTTTAGAATGTTGTGTCCCAGGGGAGTAGATTTTAATGATTGTTTTATTTGGGCATAAATTATCAGTTGATGTCTAACCTAAGTATATCTGACACATTCAGAATTAGATAACCAGATTTAGATTTTGGAAATTATACCACTCTTATGTACATGCAGAGCATTTCTTTAACTGCACAGCTATAGTTGGAAATTACTTAATTTGTGAGCTTTAGATGTGTTGGCAGTATATTGTACACTTACTAAAGCCAGGATAGCTGTTTTCGTACACTTCCAGTCTTTATGCTAAGCTAAGCTACCTGGGTCTAATTGAGAACTTAAACAATACTGATCCTTTTAATCAACCCTGTTTTCAGGAAAGCAGCTGTGTGCATTTTTTCTATCTAGTTTGTTATTGAGTTGACCCTGAACAATAAACATCAAATCATATACACAGATGGAAATAGCAGTATCATTGTAATGAAAAAATTTCACTTGACAACTTTGTACATGTAAGCACACTGTACAGTATTATAGACCTATAGCCTACTAAGTAATTTAGTATCTACTGTCTTATTTTGAAAAGACGTGACTTTACCAGGTTCTGGTTATAGGCTACATTCCTTGTATGTGCCAGAGTAATGTTTTACTCTTAAGGCTGATAGCATGAACATATCTATTATGATTTTGTTGATTTTCATAGTCATCAGTTCATTTTAGAAGCTTTTTATCTTGGAAAAATGTTATTAGGTCAGGGTGTCTGGCAGTTAGTATGCTGCATTTTGGGAAAATATCACCATCTTGAGACACATTATTTTCTAGATAAGTGTCTAGAGATGGTTCATATCACACTGCACTGATTTTCAGTGCCCCATTTAGCTTTTTAAAATGTGTATTTCTTTATTTATTTAGATGTAGTATAAGTTAATATACAGTATTGATTTACAGTCCAGTTCCTGGAGTTTAGATAATGTAACTAAGAACATACTATGAATACAAAGTAGAATGATAAACTGCAAAGGCTAGACGGTGTATTAATCATACTTGTTTCTTTCATTTATTCAACACAGTTTATTGTGGTACATCAATCTGTCTGAAGCTCCCAAAGAAATGTTCCAAGCCAGATTCTCTGCATGTAGTTCCTGCCCACTGTTCAAACTAACATATCCACATGCTCATCATCATTTATTATGAGAGAATTCAAATCAACCAGCGTTTTCTTTTCACATTTCAAAACAAGTACAGCTAATTATTTCTCTATCTTCCATCAAGCTAATAGTTGAATGGTGATGATGCATGCAGGCAAACATGCAGAAGCAGAAATTGTGGTTCAAAGAGGGATGAGATGTGGGATGTTTTTCCGCTGCGTAGATCTCAACCAGTTTCACACAGTTGTTTGTTTCGTCTGTCCCTGCCAGACATCCGTTTCAAGGGTTTATGTTATGCTGTACATGTAACACATGCAGGAGCCAGACGATTGCTCTGAGCAATCATCTGGCTCCATTCTTTAAAGTGACTTTAGGAAGGCAGGGTGGAAAGATGAAAGCAGAGATTAATGAGGTGAGTGGTATATTTCTAATAGCAGGGCACACACCAGTAAAGGCAGACAGCAGAAAGCACATATTCATCATTTGTGGTGTACAGTTGTTAACACACATGAGGCTTGTGCTCAGTTGAACACCCACTAAGTGTTCAGAATAGCAAGTAAGAAGTCAGAGGAATGATATGTCATTGGCAGACACAATATGTCTCTTATTTATTCTGCCAAAATGTGCTTAGTGCACTTCTCAGCGTGGTGGAGTAGAATGGAGGCGATGCTCTCAGGGTGCTACTGGGGAGACGTTTTAAATGAAAAGCATTCTCGTGGGTTTATCAGATTGAACACACATGCTCGTTAAGCTAGTGGCATTGTAAACACTGGCAAATCGGTGGGAATGTCCACTCTCATTAGTAAGAATATAATGAATTAGATAAGGATCTGAGGTGGCCTCGCTGAGGTTGGGAGGCTATGGTTAATACCCAAGACCCACAAGGTCTGTGTTTGTGTGTGTGTGTGTCTGTGTGGCTAGAGGACCTCACAGCATGATGTTGGGAACATAAGCCACTACACATGTTTGTGCATTAAGTAAGCCATGTAATAAGATGACTATGTGCTTCCCTGCCTGCCTCTGCATATGTGCATTTACAGTATGTGTAATGCATATGTGCATCTGTGTTTGCCTGCTACAAAGGCAATGATTCACTATTCAGATTCAGATATACTTACGTAGGCAGGTGAGACAAATTCATAAACACATTCTTATAACAGGCCAACAGGCACTGTCGTAAAGCTTCAGTTTATAAATGGAAATTTTCAAAAGGTCATCATTTGTCTGCAAGCACATCCATCCCTGTCCTCTCCACAACACTACTTACCAATGGGGCTTTCATAAAAATATGGAAAACACAACTTTGTGCTTGTGTTGTTGGTGTGTTCCTGCAGCAATCTGTCAGCACCTAGTGACATCTCATCGTTTGCTTTATGTGTACTACTCATGTATTTTCATTCCAGCTACAGGCACCTACTCCTAGTGATCTTTTGATGATGTACAACAGATGATGTGAAGTGAAACAGAAAAGTGCTTCAAAAGAATGCAAAGACAAATAACGATCCAATGATGATTTAAAGATTAGGTCTGTCTTCAAAAAGTGAACTAAAATATATGGGCTTTTATTAGAATTAAAATAGTGTGTTACCAATGAAAATTACGAAATGTGGAGTTTAATGCTGACCATTGCAGTTGCTGGTATGAAGGTGTAAGCCAGTGAGAGTGATTGTGTAATATAATGACTTAAGGGATGCTGTCTCCTCCTCGCCTGCTGCAGTCAGATGACAGAACTAAAGGATGGTTTACAGGAACTCTGGCAATCTTGGCTTGGTATTCTGGAGCTGCGGTTTAGGAAAACTGGACAACAGGAGTCTTTCATTTCTTTGCCTTCTGTTTTTATTTTGTTTTTCCCTCTTTTCTTTCCTCTGTCTGTTGCTCTCTCACTGTAACAAGCTGTGGTCTGGAATGGCATGTCTTCCCACCTTTGATTTATTTATTTCTTTCTCTAGTCTTTGTGGGTGGGG
>OMLM01003772.1:125655-183012 GCA_900302695.1 Helostoma temminkii | reverse complement strand
GTGGGTGGGGGGTGGGGGGTGTTGCTGGAGTCAGCAGAACTGGAGAAAAGCACTATGTCAGTCTGTCTTTAGTGTTGTAGTCTGCTCTGCAGGCAGAGGGAGGGATCTGCTATCTGACTCAAACAGGAAGGCATTTATATCCTCTACATGTCATGGTCCTGGCATGGCCTCCCCTGCACAATTTCTCTGTGAACACAGTCAGTGGAAAATCTGATCCACTGACAGAAGGGCAGATTGATTTCTTGCATATGGCACTGAACTTGTCTGTGCTGTTAGTGTTAACATGCATATTATATTTTGCGCAAATCTCGATACATCACTCTCACACCAAGAGTGAAATGCTCCATTGTCTTTCACTTGTTCTTTCACATTTCCATTGTTTTATGCTTCCACTAATTTCCCATGTCACATGTTTGTTTCTCTAGGGACAGAAAGGGTTCCCTGGCCCACCTGGACTCCCTGGAGAGCCTGTAAGTATTTGGCTTTAATATATTGTTCGCCTATGTTTCTGGGTGAAGCATCCCAGCATCCCCATATGTTGCACTTTATGCCAAGATAATATCATGTAATTCTGTAATATTTTATAGGGTGATTGAATGTAGATTATACATCCATTTACATAATGCACACCTCCTCCACATTACCTGTTCTCTGTTTATTTACCTTCATAAGTGTGGTGCTCCCCAGCAATGTCTTTATCAATGACTAATACTAATATTAACATCTCACACTTTCTTTAAATTCTCAGGTGTCACTTTATCTTACAGTCTGTGTGCATGTGTGTTTGTGTGCACGTACCATGCATGCCTGCAAGTCAGCCAGATTAGATTAGCTAGTAATGAAGCACTGGTGAGGATAGACATCTGGCCAACAATGCTCTCCAGGATATCAGGAAGTGATGCCAAACAGAGAAAAGAGAGAAAATAGAGACACGAACAAGCCAACTAGGCCAACAGTGACACACTCACAGGGTTACACTTGCAGCTTTGGAGAATGTTGAGTTAATGATTCAGTGTTCATTCTCTCTTCTACAGCATTGTTATTCTCAAGTGTGCATTAAATTACATTACTTATAGTTTTATCCTTCACTATCTGTTCATCTTATTTAAATTCTTTTATGTGCTGCCGTAAGAGGGAAGAGACATGAATTTGACTGTTTAGACCAGCACCATGGGATTATTTTAAGTATGGAGGATCCTGCCTCATGTCCAGAGTTATTTTCAGTCAGCCTGGGTCATACTGCTGTTCTTACTATGGAAAGACCTTAGTCATGGAAAGCAGAGTGGAATATTCTCCTTACTGTCACAATTTTATGTAAGTCCTTACTCCCAGGGCAACGTCACCAGCACAGGGACTTCCCTAACTTATTTCAACATTACAATCCTTTTTCTCTTCCACTCTGTCCATCCTCAAACGCCCCCCTCTTTCCCACAGTGTTGATCACTGCCCTGACCTCGATAGTAAATCACTAAAGCACTAGTGACTAGTATTAATATAGTAATAAGCACAACTTTTTGGCAGTGTAGTCTCTTCAGCTATTCAGAGCAAATACCAGCTGGTGCTTTTAAAGTGTTGATGAGTCAGTGTTACTGTAATACACCGTGGACCGCGCTCAGAGCCCCCTCCTCCCTTGCTGCTGGCCAGTTAAAAGTCCAAACATCACTCAGCTACAGTACTTTTTAACTTGGTGCATGCACTATATTTATCCTAGAGAGGGAATGGCACACAGTGTACATGGCTGCACATCCAGAGTGTGTCACAGGAAGTTATATATGAAAACGTCTGCTCTGCAGATTTTGCACAAAACATCATGTTTGTGTCAAAGAGAGAGCTAACAGTTAATAGTGGCTTTGCACAGAAGACCAGCTACATGCAGAAACAGGACTGGAGGGGCAACGAGCTAAGGTGTATATGCTTATAGGATAGTCTTACAGCAGTGAATCTATATGAGCTAGTGTTTGTTTTGGTTCTCAGAAGACCATCTGAAATTAGTTATTGCATAGGGCCTTTAACACATTCATTCACCTCATTATACATAAATGGATCATTTTACTGTAGTCCATGCCATGTGCTCTGTCTCCCCCTCTGAAAGTGTCTACTGGCTACTGTGCAGAATGTCCTGCCTGTGTGTTTCTGTTACTGTAATTTTGATCACCCACCCCACCTCACCTCACCTCTGTCCTTAACTCTCTATCCCTCACCCAACCTCCCTCTCTCTTTCCTGCAGGGAGAGCAAGGCCCAGTTGGAAGCCCAGGTGCCAAAGGTTATCCTGGCAGGCAGGTGCAGTAAATCCTCTGCTGTGACTGGTACAGTTGTAGTCAGGGCTATAGTAAGGGCAGAGGGCCAAGTGGGAATTAGGTTATGCTGAACAGCTGAATTGGAGGAAAATATTTGGGAAAATTCTGTATAGATGAGTTTGACTATTTTAAACAATAAATCAGTCCAAGAAATAACATACAGTCTCAGAAATAATCATGGAGCTGATTGTTTATTTCACAGATACTATACAGTATAAGACTATTTTGCAGTTTTCATTGTCCATCCCCTTTATGTTTGTGTTTACAACTTGTGACTGTAGTGTATCATGTAATTATCATGTCTTTAGCTTGCAACTTCTAAGTTACATTGTGATGTAAAACTTTACACATTTAATCTTTGGGAAAACATTATTTCAACTATTAACCAGTAAAAATGTTGAGCTTCTAAAAATAGGTAATTACTTTGCTTTTCAGGGTTTACCAGGGCCTATAGGACCAGTGGGACCTAAAGGCGTTCGGGTAAGTTTCTCCACTTCAAACGTGCTGCTCAACTTTGATTTTATCAGTCTGAAGTACTAACACTGGTGAGCACAGGACCAGTGAATGTGTTTATACATGAGGCAGGTAGCCTGACAGCTTACTGACACATTTTACTTCACAATATTTATAGAAGTGCACCATAAAACACAAGGAAAGTTGTTTAATTGAAGGTTGCTAACTGTTGGTATTTTGTGCAGTAAAACTTGTATGCGCACCTCCATGCAACAGCATACATGGGTGTGCATGAAAGCATGCATGCATTGAGCTGCACCAGCATCCACTTCTTCACACAAAAATACATCTATACAATTGATTCAACCAGTTTATAATCTGTGTGCTAAATATAGGAGCCTTTACTTGTAAACACTGTATTACTGTATACAGACACTTACTGAAAGGCTGGCTGTTGATAAGCCTCCACATACAAACACACACCCCTTAGGTACACAAACAAAGAAACACACACTCACAGACACAAACAGTGATTTTTATGTCGCGTTCCAATAAAGGTTCTTTATCAGCTTGCCTTGGCTGCTCCAAAGTCTCCCCTGCCCCCACTGGCTGGAATTTCCTGTTTAAGCTCTGTATGAGGCCCTGCTGTCTTAAGGAGGCATTCTAGTCCCCTCTCTCTTTCACTGAGCCACCTTTCCACATATTCTGCGCTCTCTTTTGCAGGATAGTCCATATTGCGTACATGTAAACCTACTCAACCTATTCATGCTTGCCTGTGACTAGCATCCCAGCTGCTGCTTCAGTGCTCAACTTGTTACGGTGTTTGTGCTTGTTTTCCTCTGTGTGTGTCTACCCCTGTACCGACAGCCCACTGTGATGTCTTGGCTATCTTCAGAGATCCCTGGCGTGAGGGTATGTGCCCTTGGACTACATCGTGGAAGCCAGCACCATGCAGTCCATGGGCATATACACTTGCCTCATGGCTTGGTTCTTCATGGAAGCTGGACCATCGGCCACTGAAACTCAGCCCTAGAGCCAATGGGAGTTGTTCTTCCTGCTGCTTTTATAGCATTCAAATACTCATATCCAATATTCTTCCTCTCTTTTCCCCCGTTTTCCTCTCTTCTCCTCTCCTGCAGGGTTTTATTGGAATCCCAGGGCTTTTTGGTCTGCCTGGGCCTGATGGCGAGAGAGTAAGTTCTTATCAAATTTTCTCCCTGTTATAATTACACAAATGTATAGTGACCAATGAAACCTAGCTAATGGCCCTATGAAAAGACTACAGTACCTCTCCTGCTGTTTCATTAAGCTGTCTTGTTGTTGTAATGCTGGAAACAGTGCTCAGCTGTCTGAGATGCTGCTGTACAAAGCTGTGTGGGAGTCGTGATGACTCATATAATAAAAGCCCCCTCTTAAAACCTTTCAAATGCCTGAACTCATCAAGACCTCCTCTTTCTGTACATCGTCTAAAACAGGGGGTGATTAGCCTACTTATTACACAGCCTGTGTCAGCACAGGTGAAGCTGTAATCAGAACCCTTCCAATGCTAACTGGCCAACCAGTGAGGTGGCTCATACATCAGCTGCACACAACAAACGGTGTCTGCTTCTCTTTTCCCAGGAGAATGGTGTTTATTTAACATATATATGTACGTAAGATATATGTGGACTGGAAAAATGTTGGACAGGCTGCAGTCAGCTGTTCTTCACATCTGTTGAAGTAGGAGTAGAGAGAGGCTTACAACTACGGCTTTTTAATTGTGTCTTTTGGGCTCAAATCAATTATGCCAGAGACTGCTGTGTTTTGGTTGCAATATGGTTTTAATCTTCATGTCTTTCTTTCTCTTTCTTCTTTGTTTTTCTGTCTTCAATGAAACTCTCCTTCTCTTCTCTGCTATGTTTTCTGTCCTATCGCCCCTATTTCTGTCTCTTGTTTTGGTTTTCAGGGCATTCCCGGTGAACCAGGGAAGAGGGGCAAGATGGGTAGGCCGGTAAAGTTTTGTCTCAACATACTTTACAGATCATTTTTCCAATGTGTGATGAATTGTGCTGGGGGTGTTGACTATGACTGTATCAGCTAGTAATGACTTTTGAATGATAAGACTGAGTTTGTGAAGTAATGAGCCATGTCAAACAACATGCAAATCAGTATTTATTTTTCTGATTGTACATCTTGGCTGCATGCTCACAACCCCAATCAAAAAAGGCAGTTAGCATGGCGGAATGCTAAATGCCTCATTTGAATACAATAATTTTAGTAATTCAAAACTCAGTTTTTAATTTTTGGTGCACATATTTCAACACCTACACATATGAAATTTTATAAGGTCTGCATTTACGTCATTGTTTCAGTCAGCTCATTATTTCCATTGGTATTTAAAGGGTTAACTGCAGCTTGAACAGTGTGGAGTCCAACCAGCCGTATGTCAGGGTTTTGGATGCAACAAGAAAACGGCTTTTGTTGGAGTAAAGGGCTTTTGGTCCCCCTCAGCATGGAACCAAGCCATGTGGAGGAAACTATCGGTTCTGTTGTGTGTGTCAGATAGTGTTCCGAGTCAGTTTGACAGAGCGTTTTAAAAAGAGTGTGTAACCCTGAAACTTGCTGCTGAGATCATTTTGCAGCTGTGGCTTGTTGGCTTTTCAGTAACAAGGAATCTATAGACCAAAACATTAGAGCACTCACGAGACAGTGTCCGTTTAGTGTGAGGCTCTCTGCAGCTTATTCTGTAATTAGGCGTATACAGTATTTAAGAAGTACCTGTGGATGCTGACTCATCATGCGTGAGGCTTTGTTTTACATGTTTATGTGTGACTTGTGTTGCATAATAAGAGTCATTAGCTGATCTTAGCTATTACAAGGTGCTGTGATCAAAGTTTGGTCCTGTTCTGCCCCTAGCGCATTGTGGTCATAAAATCATCCTGGATGTTCACATACCGCATGATTTTACCACATCAAGCTGAAAAGAAAAACTATGAAAATCATCATGAATATTATTGTTGATGCATATTCCCGGTAAACAGCAGGACTAAATAAAATGGCCATCCTGTCATTTTTAATTTTTTAAAAAATCTGTCGAAGGTTACAGCTGACCTGTAAACTTAACTGGAAAACACATGTAACATCATATAATCTTTGCCATCTGATTTCATGCTTCTGCATGGAAAATGGAAAGCTAGGACAAGGTGACCCCTGAGACATCATTCCTGTCTTCCCTGATGGATGAAAAAGAACAGTAGAGACACCTGAACCGGAGCCAAACATTTCAACAGCCATAACCACAGCTCTTGTACTCTGTCGAGGAAACGCACACACAGTTTGCCATTCAGCAGAGACTGATGAGGGAATAAATGTATATAAAAGACTTGAGAGTTAAAAAAGTTTCCACAGTGCCCTGTCAACAGTTCTACATTTCAGCTTCCTTTTTTTTAAGTGTAAAGGTTTGACTTCCTTTGTCTTTTTGAGGTTGTCTTTGTCAGATATTCCACATGATTCTTTTTGATGTTAAAGCTATAAAACATAGTTGTCTGACATCATGTACAAGCAAAAGACTTTTTCCAAGTGCTGCGCTTGGCAAAATTTCTTTCCCACATTGTTCCTTAATTTGTGTAGCAGTGGTGACAGCTGTATGATTCATCCTGTGGGTCACTGTCATGCTTCATTGATTTCTGTTGCACTTGTGCTTCCCCCAGTGTGCACAATTTTTTTTGTGATATGGCAGAAAAGAACTTTATTCGACACTGTAATTAAAGTATTGAGTCAGGTTATGCTCACTTCATTACCTTAATGGGATGTGTGAGTAGATTGAAGGATGGGTGTACATTTACATATCACCAATCACAAGTATTAATTTTTGTTTAAATGCAAAGGAAACATGTCAAAAAGATCTTAGTCTTTACTGATTTCAAATACAAAGAGTCATATTTAGTCAGCAAATTCTATTCCTAGTATAATTTAGACATTTAAATAAATATACAGTAGATGCTGAATATCTCTAACATCTCAACTAAATAACTGACATTTTCTGGAGGTAATTATCATTTTGAAACAATGTCTGGAGGCCAGAATAGCAGAACCTAGCCATTATAGCTGTTTCGGGATGCTGTTGGTTTAAAGTCCTGTGGATGTGGTTAGTCTTTGCAACATTACCAACTGTTAGCATAGCTCAGATTAGCCTCCCACTTACTGCTAAATGGACAGAATAATTACTTGGCTGCTGGTGTCTCTTGTTGCACTTACAAAGTGTACTCAGTCTAAATTCAACGATTGGCTGCCTGCACTCTACAGCTGATATATTTAATGATTATAATTAGGGTTTATTATTTCATACATATTTAAGATATTAGCTGCTACAGACCTATTATAGAGTGCACTTACAATTAGCAGCATTTGTGGTTGTTTTATTGTCAACTGAATTGTGAAGACATGCTGGTTTACCCTGTATTTACTCTAATGGCACTGAATGAGCACAACATGAACACAGCCTCCTTCTATAAATGCTTTTTATGTTCATGTTTGAGTTTCTCTAAATCCACAATTTATTGTGGTAATTTCGCGCCATCAATGCAATTAGAATTTGACTATTTTTGCTATACACTTGATAGGATTTGACATTAACAGTTGCAGCGTAACCAACAACTGTGTTATAGAAGTTGCTCATATTGATGAAACTACAGTGAAATATCACCAAAATATGCAGCCCCTGATAATATTCAGTATAGCCTCTTTCAGGTCATTGTTTCAGTATTTAAGTCCTGTCTGTTGTCTGTGGTAGTAAGTAAAATGTTCAGTACCAAACGGCACACAGCCAGAGTCAGCAGCTATATGTGGTGAACACATAATGCATCCATCAGTTTATTAAGAACAAGCAAGTTAATATTGGATTACACACCAAGTGGCCAGACACACTCCAAAGCAACAGCTCCAAATGAAAGCTGATGTTGTTCTGTAACTGCTCTGTGAGTAAATAAGCAAATGATTCCTGACAAATATCAAAATAAAAGATTGAGTCAATGTTGTTCACATCTTGTTTCTGCTGCCCCCAAGTGGCCAAAACAACTACTGCAGGTTTAATGACTGAGACATTACTTATTTATACTCCTAAAGCAAGGAGAGACAGGATTTTACATTATTTGGATGTCTGAGTTTGATTGTGGTTGTTTGTGCGCAGCTAAACATTAAAGCTCCTCTCTCTGTTCTCAGGGGTTTCCAGGGGACTTTGGGGAGAGAGGACCACCTGGGCCAGATGGAGAACCAGTATGTCACACAGCCACCAGTACACGCAGTAACACACACCTAAATACACAGCAATTCACATTTGTGCACACACAAATTCACAACCCTCCCACATGCACACAAAATCTGAGCAAAGTGGTTTCACTCACAAATGCACTCCCCTGTGATATTTTGGCGGTGCTGGTGGGTAAATCATCTGGCAGTCCAGCAGTGTGCCGCCTTTTTATTTGAAATTAGCTTTTTTGGTCCTGACAAGCTTTATTGCTGTATTTAATTTCATCTCATCCCTTCCTCTGTTGCAGATCATTTTTCTTGGCACTTGTTTAATATCCTGCAATATTAAGGGGGGACAAGTTGGCTGGCTTGGCTTTCAAATGCTACCTTTTCCATTCATCACCGTAAACTGGCCACCAATACTACCACCAACATAAAATCCAAACGAACTATATTATTAGGAGGTGATATCCAAGAATAGTAAATTATGTTTTTAGCAATTCCTCTTAATTCCACAGACACATTTTCTGGTCCATATGGAAAATGTCAAATTATTTGATCTTCACTGTTATTCTTATAAATGTAGCACTTCATCAGTCAGAGTGGAAAGCTCTAAAATAAAAACATAAACACATCAGCACTATGCTCTTTAACACGCTCTAAATAATAAACATAAAGAGCATTTATGTTTGAAGAAACACTTACCTCTTACACCCATGACTTTTTCTATGGTTCACTCTTGTGCTTTAAGAAACTGTGCTCCTAAGAAATCCTTTCTTTTTCCTGATACTTTTCTTTTTCCTGAGAGTAAGGCCTTTCAGCAGATGCAGATGTTAGCATATATTCTAAACAATCTGTGCAATGAATGGAAATATGAAATCCATGGTAATATATGTTACATCTTTTCCAATCCAAATAAGCCACCTTTGTTGTCTCTATTCTTAAAACAAGGCTGTCTGGTGGTATTTCTCCTGCAGAATAAAAGGGCACCCAAGGAGAAGGTGTCTGTGAAGAAGCAGAGCCCTCTGTCACTGTGTTCTATCTCATTAAATAAAAAAGTAGGAATTAGAGGAAATTCCTCCTTTATCTTGCGCAAACAAGTCTTCAGCCATGCTAACAGCTTTGTGAGATGCACAGCAGGTTCTTTCAGCTTCAAATGCTAACATCAGAATGCAAAGGTAAAGCTAATTTTCTAAACTCTATGCAGATAGAATGTTTACCACGTTGGTAATCATAATTTAGCATTTCAGCAAGATTTTATTTGCTACACAGCACCAACAAGCTGTAGCTCAGGTTGATGGGAATGTCATTAATTCTGGTTTGGTCATAGACAAAAGATGATGGTTCCAGATATAGTCATAATGTAATAATATAATGTAAATAATTCATAATGTGGGGGACATTAAAGTATGACACTGAAAAGCAAACTAAATGTCAAGACATTTACAAATAAATAAAAATAAATAAAAATAATGTCAAGCACATGGAGGTACTAGAGGAACTCACCATAATGTATCATCTTCAAAAATCTTTTTGTACAAGTTCACCTGCAAAATGCTGATCTGCTTTACAGGATAAGTAAAAGCTTAGGAAATTAGGAAATCCCTAAGATCATTACAGTCTCTTAAATGTATCTGTATGTAACTCCTTTTCCTTTTTTTGAGGGAGAATGAACCTGCAGATTTCAAAAAGCCTCAGTGAGAGGATTGGCTCACATCCCCCTCCACCTTCACCTCAGACACACACACGTGCACACAGCCCCCTCTCATAAGCTACGATGAACACTGAACTACTCTTCTGAGCATGTTTGCTTTAAAAAGAGCCAATAACCCCAGAAACTTGTTCCTTCTCCCTCTCCCTTCATCTCACTTACTCTTTTTCCTCCTTTCTAACTAGGGTGACATGGGAGCCCCAGGTCCAAATGGAGTCCCTGGACTTATTGTGAGTAGTAGTTTGCATGTTTCAGTGTGTAGTCTGTGTTCCCTCTTCTGTTAAAACTTCCTATTTTCCATAAAGAGTAGGTTTAAATGAAACAATGAATGCCTGCATAATTGGAAAAAGTATCACTGTTAAGTGTTGATCATGAACACTGCCTTTCACTTTAGTGAGAAAATCACCACTCTCTTTAGGTAAACATATTTAAGCAATGAAAGTAGATTAGAAGTCGTTTTTGGAATCCAAGGCAGAAGGGCTATTTTTCACTATGGCTGTAAAGCCTGAATTATGCAATTTCTTCATCGTGCTTCCTCTTGTGACAAACATGGCAGAGATCCACCGTTTGATCAATCAAAGGATTCTGTTTTTCTGTTGAATGTCTCTCTCTCTTATTAACTATTTTTGAAGAGAAACTCCCCAGCCAGCCACCCACCCACCTACTCATCACCTTGCCCTTCAAGCCTGCCCGACCTGACAGCCACATAATTGTGTCTGATTATAATGTCTCCCTGGTTTCTCTTGTCGTGTCCCGTCTTTACCATCACTGCTGCTCCTCCTGGTCTATTCTAGGCCACCAGTGGTGGTAGTAGGCCTGTAATTGGAGGACTCTGTGATTACAGCTCTGCTCTGAGATTCGTGTCCTCTGCATCCATCTGGCCCAACAGTATAATGTAGAGTACACACCAGCAGCATTGAGCTACACTTCAAATATATAAATATACAAACACCCTTCTCTGGGGACTACAGGCCTCAGCTTTGACTGAAGCCAAGTCTCTGCTGAAGAAGTGTTTAGTATGCATGCAACTACTTAAACTTTGCAATTCAGAAAGCAGAAGACATATATACTGTAATTTTTCAGAAAAAGAAGCAGTGACACTTTTACATTTACTTGTTTCTATCTGTGTTTCCTCCTTACCTTCTGCAGCTGGAATATCTTTGAAAAATATTAGTCTTGTCTCATGTGCACACACCCTCCTGCTTTGATCTGATGGAGGCTGAAAAGAGTTGTTGTGCTGGCCAGGTATTAAACCTGGGTGCTGAGTGCTTCTTTATGCATTTCTGCAGTTTGGATAGCCAAGCAGGAAATGTGTTGATACGGACAGTTAGTGTACCTCTCTCTAGTGGATAGTTACAGCTCTGCAGCTTTATAGAACAGATCCTGTTTTTGTTTTTTTTATCCAGTCACTCAAGTTGGATCCTAAAATAAACTTCTTACTCTTACTTGCTAGACTGAATTAGATTTTTTTAGCTTAATATGAAGATTTTTGTATTTTTGCAGTGTTTACTACAATAACATCATTTGTCACACACGAGGATACTACAGTATTCAAAAAGACAAATATTTAATACACTGAGCCAAGGCCACCCTGTAGTTCTTTGCAAGCAGAAAATGCAGAGCTGCAGAAAAAGAAAATAAGATAACTACTACCAGCCTGTGTCTCTGGAGAGGACATGTTCCACAAACAATTTTATGAACATGGCCACAGTATAGTCTCTCTTCTTTTTACACACTGACAATTTAAGCAGATTATTCAATCAAGAATTTATACAACTTTCAGTATTGCTCCGTAATAAAATACAGCTCTATTTTGTCATTATTTCTGATCTGGACTATGAAGCTCAGCTTTTGTTTCCCAGTGATGGAGCAGATGTTACCTCGAGCATTAATGCATTACAGCACAATGTTGGCTCCAGACTGTAAGATCTATCTCTTATCTCCCAAATGTGGTTATATATTACCATGAATTGTTTGTGTTGAGCACAATGTGACAAAAGCATGCAGGATCTGTGCGTGTGTGTGTGTGTGTGTGTGTGTGTGTGTGTCACAGAAAGTCAGAAATCTGAGCCACATGTTCATCTGTACTTTTGTGCTTATGATACTGAATCTGAATTACGTTCTTATATATCCCCTCTTTTATGATCAGGGTGATATAGGACCTTTGGGAGACATGGGCCTTCCAGGACCTAATGGACTGAAGGTACTCTCACATACACAGATGGAAGCTATAATTTTTGTCTTATTTTGTATTGGCTCGTTTGGAGCATTTGGTAGTTAATATCATTAAGAAATAGCAGCATACAAAGTTCAGTGTTTTCCCATGAGGGCAAATGGATGGGAAATTTACTTCTGTGAGGTCTATTTAACCAACATGTTGATGCTTGTTTCAGGGGGTGCCCGGAAATCCAGGAGAACCAGGACTGAAAGGTGATAAGGTGATCTGAATATTCCTGTTATTGACCTGTGTTTGAGAAGCATGTGATGGAAATGTTTACTCTAGCCATGCCTTTCCAACCTAGAGCATGTTTTCATTAGGATAACCAAGCAAATAGAAGCTTCTAGTGATTGTTTCTGCTTATAGTTTAGACCATAAATACCACAATACACTATAAATATTTGGGGCTCTGTCTTTCAGCACTTTCAATGTCATTTACAGCCACTGGATCTACATTAAAGTACAAAGTCTCACCTTGTTTTTAGTAGATTTGTCATCAGTATTGAAAGAATTATACAGGGAAATACAGTAGTGCATAAATTCAATACAAAACTAGGCGGAAACTATTTTCTAGTTGGTTAAGCAGAAAATTATTATCATGGTGAAGAAAACACTTTTTATGACTGCACAGCAAGCGAGTAAGGCTCTCCTGGATGTAGGCGTACATATTTCCTTGTCAACAGTCAAATAAAGACTGCATGACCAGAACGTCTGATGGTTTGCCACAAGATACAAAAAACAAAAGGCTATGTGACAGCTGGGGAACAGGCTGATAAAAACACAAATACACTTCTTTCAAAATGATGGAAAGGGGAAAGTGTGAAGAAGCAGCTCATGACCCAAAGTATGCCACCTCATCTATTAAATATGGTTTTGTTATGGTGAGGTCATATATCACTTTAATTTATTGCTGAGTTTGCTGCTGACAGAAGCAACAGGATGAGTACACACATCTTAAATAACCAAAGAGCCTTTCAAGGTGAAGACTGAGCTGCATAACATTTGCTGGAGACAAGACTGAAGGCAGAGAAACTCTATAACAAACAAGACCAGCGGCTGCAGTAAATGTCTAGGACCAGGATACATACTGTCAGGGGTGATGTCTGTGGCTTGGAGATGTCAGGAAGTCCTTTATGCAAAGGATCTTATTTTATTAAGCATTAAAAGGACTATATCTCCCACACAGTTCTTTCCACACTGACATATCTGTTGTTTTATTTCAAATATAATGTGCTGAAGTACAGAGACTGAAGAACAAAAGGTGTAACTGTCAAAATACTTTAACGTAAAAGCATAGGAGGCCCTGGTGGACTGTAAAGCATGAGATTTGGCAGCTTTCTTTCATATCCAACCATGAGTCCTTCCTTTATAGTTTGATTGTATAATATGCTAAAGGAAACAGATTTCATTTGGGTGGGTGGGTGAACATTGAATAAACTTAGAGATAGTTTGACAATATGGGTAATGCACTTATTCATTTCTCAAAGGTAACCTAAGCTACCTACCATCACCTCTAAAGATAATTAATTAACACATTATATCTTATTTGTTTATTAAAATGTGTAACTGCGTGTGCTCTGGTTGGGTTATGTGCAGGACTATTCCTTATGTGAAGCTAAGTTAACCAGCTACTGAATCCACCTCCACATTTACTGTGCAGATGTAACATCTGTCTTCTCATCTTAAAGTATTTACCAAAATGTTTATCTATTCCTTTAAATAAGAAAACTTAAAATATAAATTAGCTTCACAAACAAAAGTTTAAAATGTTGAACAGCATGTTGAAAGAAAACTAAATAATAATTAAATGTTTTATTTATGTATTTTAAAAAAAGTAAAACGAATCAGATGATAAGAATTTTTTCTAGAGGTTCGCACAATCTCAGGAATTGACTGGACTAAGAGATGAAAACACGGATTTAACATAAGTTCAAATCAAATCAGGTGGTAGATTGATATATCTGCCCTTTAAAGATATGAAAAATATGGATTACAGTTAATGAGTATGGAGGAAATGGAAGCATAAATGAAACCCAGATTTGCAAATAAATTGAATAAAACATAAGGGCCTAAAAACAGCCTACATCAACATTATGCACTAATAAACTTTTGTACAGGCTATTCGGACTAGAGCTAAAATAATGAATTACTATTGCAGTAACTTATATGTTTTTGACTATTTGCCATTAGTACATTTCATATAGCAGATTGACACCAGATGAAGTACTTGGCAAAAGCAGTGAACTAGATTCTGAATGTTAACAGTGCACAGACCCCTAATTATTACTGTCTGTTGAGGAATCTGAATGTGACCAAATAGAAAGCTACCATTCCCCTAATGTTCTTCATTTCTCTTTCTTTCTGTCTGTACCTCATCCATCTTCCTGTTCCTCCTCTCGCTATCAGGGTGACATTGGGATTCCCGGAGAGCAAGGGGAGATCGGGTACAAAGGAGACAAGGTAAATCACCACTGCAGCACACATGTACATGTTATAAATGCCCATACACCCTATAACCCCCATTCTTTCTCCTCATCAGCTCTTTCTCTGCACGATATTTTCATCACACACATTACAAAGCCTTTGTTGCAGAAGTGTGTCTTTATGAAATTACTTAACCAGATGTGTGCTGTCCAGCTTATGGAAATTTTTGTGTAAACCCTCTTCAGTTGTCTGTGTGTGTAAGCAATATCTAACACTTTTGGCATAATAGAACAGATTGGTCCCAAGAGATAACAGAAATACTGAGCAGAGTCATGCATGTCTAATGTCTGTCTCCCTAAAAAAGAAACCAGAGTTCTGCTTTTTACTTTTAATCCAGGCTGACTATCTGTCTTAGTTTTTATGTTTTGTTTGTACTGAACAGGGGATCCAAGGAGCTCCAGGATTACCAGGTATCCGTGGGAAACCAGGACCACAGGTTAGTTAAATGCTAAAATGTGGATGTAATCTTTTTTTAGCATTAGGACAGAGTTTGGGGAAATGGCATTATTGAGTTTTCTTGCGGAAAGTTCATATCAAAATCACCTGGCGGCTGACAACAATCATATCTGTTTATATAGTATAAGGCTACAGCCAGCAGCTGGTTAACTGGCTCTGCCCAAAGGTAACAAAATCTGTCTACCAGCACATTATGTCTGGTTTATTTAATTTGCTTCCATAGTTAAACTTGGCTGCAAAGAACATGTTAGTGGTTTTACAGAAGGTCATATGCAGCACAATTTTTAACCAGTGACTTGACCAGTTTTTGTCATTACTATACGGTTGACTAGCAACAATTCGTAATGACTACTGTTTTCTTTTTTCTATGTTATTTTTGTCATGCATTAATTAGAGAAGAAGCTGTATTTTGCTACCTTCAGACAGATGCAGGCTAGCTGGATCCCCCTGTTTCCTCTCTTTGTGCTAAGCCAAGCTAATCATCTTTATCTTTACCTTACCTTACATTAAGTGATATTGACCATCTAATGTAACTCTAAGCAAAAAGGAAATTGCTCAACATAACCCTACTAATTTTTTATGTTTTTAATTGTTGTTTTTACAGGGCAAGCCAGGAGAGAAGGGCCCTGATGGTGCACCTGGACCGCCAGGACCTGAGGTTTGTATTTACAGTACACCTTCATTGTTGCATTGAATGCATGACTATGTATTTTCAACAGATAAGAGAAATTGTTTTGTAAAACCCATTACGACAGGGTTTCCCTGGTGACATGGGACCACCGGGAGAAAATGGCCTTGAGGGACCAAAGGTGAGTAAAATCATCATTATAGCATGTTTCAGAACATAAATCAGAACAATACTAAGAGTCTACATCCATGCTAGCAGCTCTTTGGGTCTTTGGTTAGAGGAAACAATGATAATGTTAACATACAGATTTTTAGATTTATCGTGTTTACCTCATTCACCTTCTTAGTGTAAGCATAGTGTTAGCATGATATTTATATATATTTATATATATAACTAGCACTAAAGACAATGTTTAACTGTGATTGATGGCAATGGTAATACATTTGAATGTACTTGCACATACTAAATACTGAACAAATAACAAACTACCAAATGACAGGACTTGAGGAAAAAGCAGGGGATTGGTAGTCATCAGTGTTTATCCAATGGATAGTGACCAACTATATAGTTATAGTTTACCAGTCTGTAAAATGGTGGAATGACTGACCAACAATGCAACATTGCCTCCCTCATGGCCAATATGTTTCTATTGCTAACAACATATGTAACATGTCAACACTACAGTTACATGTACACATTAGCATTTAGTTGACTGCCTTTTACTCATCTAGGGAAAACCAGGGGCCAGAGGTTTACCGGGGCCACGAGGGGTGCCTGGCTTAGAGGTAAGACACTGACCACATGAAAACAACTTAAAGAGCTGAAAAAGGCGTAAAAATTTTATGGGACAAAGCTTCCCTTTGCTGAGGCCAACTTTATGTCCCCAAACATAATTCATGCTAAGATCAACATCATATGTTTCCAGGGAGACGAGGGCCCAATCGGACCACCAGGCCCAACAGGACTCGAGGTGAGTTATTAGACAAATACCTGGTGTTACCTGCCTGGTATAACAAAAGTCCAAAGAAAAGACAACAAGGGTCACTGTTAATTGTAATTTAGTAAGTCTAGAACTCTTGCTTGTTCACATCACACTAGTATCGCATGTGTAAAAATAACATATTGTGCGTGTTATCCATGTGTCACTGCATATAGATTTACATGTTTGTTTTAACTGTATTCTGTGCAAGACAATCAAACCATCTATTATGTGCATGGCTGTGGTTACATTTATGTTTTTTTTTCTGTGGTAAAGTCATCATTAAAGCAAGAGAAGGTCAGGGATTGAAACATTACTCAGACTATGAAAACAGTAGCAGTGTGAAGTAATTCATTTGTTTGCAGCATAACACACCAGCTCAGTCTTTAAGTTAGTAAACAAAGAAATAGTTGCATCCTGCAGTATGAAGTTTAATTTAATTACATAGCTTAAATTGTGCTTTTAATTTTTTTTTTTGTTTCATGGTGACAGTTTATCTGAAATTTATTTGAGTTAATAAAGTAGGTTGTTGTGATGAATTGTCTTGTTTTGCACCAGAGAGGACTTACACATAATCATAGTTAGGCTTGACTGCATGCAATCCCAAATGTCGACCACCAGGGGGTGTTAACTGCCATTACCACGGTTAAAAGTGGCAACATTTACAGCCAATATAAAATGCTAGATGTTGCAGAAATATGATATTTGTCAACTTTTATTTGTCAAATGCTTTATGAAAAATGAATTAAGCTTTATATTTATACATGTTTTTAACCCGACTTTTCTCACATTTTAAAAAGTATTCTTTTAAAATGTATTCTTTGTCCCAGGTGCTATCTGTTTTTCTTCATTTACTTTTTCCTACTCCCAGTCATCATGAACTTTCTTTCACTCTGACCCCCTCCACTCTCCAGCCTGTCTTGAGGCCTGTCTTACTGTCTGCCACTGTCTCTCCTCCATCTCAAGGGAAGTGCTATATGACTCCTTCAGGAGCTGTGATTGATCTCTGGCCAGGTGCCACGGGTCTGCCTACTCCTCCAACTCATTCACTTCCTCAACCAGCTGTATTTTAGCCTTTTCACTGCTTTTCTCAGCATGAAATGCTCTCTTTACCTCAGTCTACATTTCTTTTTTACCACCCTTATACTTTTGTAGTTGCTCTTTATTCTTCTCTCTTGGTAGGTTCTTTTAAAGTATTCCTTTCTTGTTTCCTTTAATGTGGTAAGCCCCAGACATAAATTTATATCCTGGTTGGTTGATATTAATTGTCCTCTTTGCTCTAGTTTTACAGTGTGTTTCTGAAATCTATTGTCAGCCTGCACGGTCTTATGAAACCTGACAACCTTTCTGGAGTAAAACTTTGGAATTGTTGAGTCACTCAAACTTTTTGAGTATGGCTTAGACATTTCTGACCTGGGGTTATTGCTGGTAAAAAAGCACTTAGCCCCTCTCTTAAACCCAGGAATTATTGTTTGTGGAGAGGAACATTACAGCCATTCAACCTTTTCACATCCTGACAAAATGTACTTTCAGCATTACCTGTACACTTGATTGCACATTTCAGCATTTCAACAGCATGGGCTGCAGACTACTTCCCAGTTCTCTCATCTCATAGGAAACAGATAATTTATATTCATGAAGATTGTGTTATGAATGTTAATGATGCGTTAACTGGCAAGTAATTCATAATTTATCATGCTCTGCTATGTTCTTTTTCAGGGTAGAATGGGAAGGAAAGGATTTCCTGGGAAGTTTGGGCCAGAGGGAGTTACGGTGAATAAAGACAATACTGACATATGATTTCTTTCGTGAAACTATTGACATTTTTTGAATAAAATTTTGTAAACAAATTAAATTAATATAGCTGTGTCTGCAGGGGGAACCTGGTGCCACAGGAAAGGTTGGACCCATGGGAGAAAGAGTAAGAAATCATAACTTAACCACTTATTTTTTGAAAGAATTGCACTTTTCTTACACCATGTACCCAAATTATGATTTACAAATCCAAAATCAAGTCTGTATGTTTCAGGGCTTGGTTGGTTTCATCGGACCAGTAGGAGAGGCTGGACTGGCAGGAGAGAAGGTAAAAACCTTGTTCTATCCTTGTATATTTATTGTGAGATGTCTCACAAGGTGACTTTGAAGACTGAATGTTGTATTTATGTATTGTTAGGGGGACAGAGGAGAGATGGGCCTTCCCGGGCCTCCTGGAGAAAAGGGATCAGCGGTAAGATATAATCAAGAAGTGAAGAAATTTCAGTTTGATAAAGAATAAAATTTGCAGTGCTTAAATATAAGCTTCTTGGTGTGATGTAATTTAGAAACTTTCCTTAAAAAAGGACAGTCTAAAACTAAATGTGTCTGTTATTCCCATGGGAATATACTGATGTGTGGGATTATGTCATTACCATAAAAACAGTCCAATGGAGAAATAGGGCTCATGATGCCATGCATAACTCAGGGTTGTGTTTTCCAAGTGGTGGTTTAGCACTTGGCAGGGCGCCTTGAGTGGAAAAGGCCATAAACATTGGTCTAAACACAGGACAAAATTGTTCAAATGGATCAATATCAAGTCTAGATTGCTGTATATGACATGCTGATTTCCCATTTTAAAATATCAATTCTCCTAGGATTTGAAGACATACATTTATAATTCATGAAGAAAGGTAACAAGAAGATTATCTATCAAGCATTCATCCTCTTTGCCTTCAGCTTGCTGGGTTCATAAACACCCCAAAGCTCCTGTCCTTACACATTTACTGTGGTCTTTCAAACACAACAAGTGCTTCTCTGTAATGTAGTGTTTTTATCTAATATGGACCATCTAAAGTATGTTACTGCCTGGCGTGGATATGAATTTAGTCATCATTCTTGCTAAAACAGAGAGATGTTTCCTGCTGGCTGAAAGCCAACCAGCTGGATTTCTCTAAGGACTTAACCACACACACATGCACACACACTTATAAGGAAGTTCTCTGTTGGCCTGTTCTCTCAGCAGCTAAACAGTAACAGACCCTCTGGAAAAGACTGCATCATACAAACAGAAGGGAGTTGACCAGCAGACTACAGCTACTAACAGAGAACTCATACTGCAGACATTTTTTTGTGTATCCATGAGATCAGAGCTGCGTAATTTTCTATAGGTGTTATTGCTGATCTAAGTAGTTTAACTAAAATACCTCCTCGTTATATAGCTATGCTTTAATAAATGGCCCAGCCAAAAAAAAGGGTGCAAGACATACAAGAGAGAAAACTAAATATGAGATGTACTTTCCAGTACGCAGAGCATTTATGCAAATGTATGTACTTACAACATGATGATGTGTGTGCTGATGTGCTTGAATTAAATCCAGTTTATTGCATGAAGCAAATTCAAATTCATCCATTTAAAATTCAATATTCTCAATAACACAATTTTGAGAGTATAAATGTGAAAACTTGTGCATTGTCACAGGAATGTAAATATTATTGTTTTGTGTTGTTTTGGCACAAATAATTCTTCTTGATTATATGATCGTCCTTACTGTTACTGTACATTGGAGTTCATCATTTATTTGATAGCACTGCTTGACATCAGTTGTAATCCATCACTGAGTGTGTTTGTCTGTCTGTGTACATGTGATAGGGTCACACAGGGACACCAGGGGAAACCGGGCCTACAGGACCACCAGGAAGACCAGTAAGTCACTCTTTCTTTCCTATCTTTCTCTCTGTCTTTTCCTATCGACATATTTGTAGATTACACTGCACAATCAGTGAGCTTTGTTGTTTTCAACCATAGGCTTTTTAGAGAAAGTCTGGCAGTGCAAGAAGAAAGTCAAGGTGCAAAAACAGATTATATCCACAGTTAGATTTTTCCCAGGTATCAAAAACATTAGCAAATATAGGTCATTGTTTACACAAGGTGTGTTTTTTAGTCAGTGTGCCCTTAGTGACATGACAGTAGTATGAACAATCTGCACTGAAGGTTTCTCTCTCTGATAATGAGAGTTCGCAGCCTCCTGCTGAACCTGCATTACATTCAGCCTCCTGCTGAGCCTGCATTACCCTCCTGTCAGTCAAAAGCCCAACACCTATAACCAATTAGAAGCTGCTCTTGCTCTGTGTTTCCCCTTGCTGTGCCCTTGCCATTGGTTGAATGAGGGGGGGCACTAAGCCACCAAAACAAACATAAATATGGGACTCTGGGGTGCAGCAGGACAGGATTCCAGAGCAGTGTCTTTAATTGGTGTGAGTGACAGGTCTAACAACAAAACCCACAATGTGTTCCTAGGGTCAGGCTGCTCCCCCAGGGTCAAAAGCCAGGGAGATCTGTGCTCTGTCAGTGTAAACCATTGTTTTATCTGTCTCTTTTTCCTTTACCTTTCTCTTTTCCTCTTCATCTCCCTTTTTTTCGTTTGTTTGTCAGGGCCCCCCTGGAGCAACCGGGCCAGCTGGTACCAGAGGACCCAAAGGCTTGCGTGTAAGTTGGAAGTCTCACACTCATTCTTTTTGCATCTTACATGTAAGTGTTAATTGGTATACTACAGGAAGTGTTTCATAGTTCCCAATCTTAGGAATAGATGATAAACTTGGCCAAAATGTGTATATACACATGACTGATGTTTTTATGCGTGCCTTGATGTGTGTTTATTAAAGCCATGTGATGCTGCTGCTTTTGGGCCATTGGAAAAACATTAATGGGTGACATAATAAAGTGTTATTGAACTCTCTCTGATGTCACATATGGTTAATGGACATGGGAGAGTGCATAACACATTCTCAGGTTCAGAGTCAAGGAATAAAGCTGTTTCATAGTTTTCAGAAGTCAGTGGTCATTAAAATGGGTGGAAAATCCACTTATGTAAAACAAACCAATCCTTTTTTAAAATGCACTTATAAATAGAACAATAGCTACTAGTTATAGCCTGCCTTCAATTCAACAACATGACATATGTTATGGAAAATGTGACCTGTCTTTTGTGGCTATTCTCAAAGCTGCTTGCAGAGACATTTAGTAAACTGGAGAAGCAGTGATTTATAGCAGGATTAACAATGGTTTGTATAACCTTTTTTTATAACCTGAAGTTTTGCCTTACCCGGGCTTCAAACTCGTAAGGCTTGTGACCAGGACACACAGCTGATTTTATATCAGCATTTAATATCTGAAAAAATGTTATATGTTACATTTTCATATTTAATATGAAAAAAAAGTCCACTGCAAGGTACACTGCATTAAATGTTAGCATTTACGTTTAATGTCATACAAGGTCCTTACAAGAAAAATTAATAAATATTATAGATGATATATCATAATGTATAAGTCATGGCAGAAATAGTTTAGGACCCAATAAAAACAAATTAAAATTAACTATAGATTTATCAGATTAACAAAATTAAAGTTTAGCAGAATAAATACAGTGAAAATTTTCATGACTAGAGTAGTCTGAGTTTGACTTTTTGTTGGCTAATTAGTACTGACAGAAATGTTTAAGTGGCAGTTATTAATACCATAAGAAATAAGAAATTATGCTCATATTGATGCCTGTTACTACAGCAGTGATTTATGACACAGTAAAACTGATGTTGCTGTGTATTCCCTGGATCCTTGATTTGCCCCGTTGTGGAGTTCAGACCCTGTCACTATAAAGTGGGATAAAATTGCACTGAACATCTTTATCTGAGGCAGCCATGGGAGATGTGGTTGGCCAGGACACGCTCTTTTTTCTCCAGCTGTGTTTTCAGTTAATACTAATTCAGCAGCTTCCACTGCCAGTAAACCTGCCTTATGTTGTGAGAATGTTGTGTTTTGATAATCCAAGTTTAGAAACCTGAGTGTAACAAGCCAGAAGACATGGACATGATTATCCTACTGACATAGTTCAACCATAGATGCACACCTCACACCCACTCCCTAAACACATACCTGATCTGTATCAAATGTGGCGCAACAGCTTTTGGAAGTGAAGCTGTTGCTGCATCCCCTGTGCATACCAAATCTGCATTTGTTTAGTGCCGTAAATAAACACAAAATAAAATGGATTTCATTAAAGAGGCTCTCAAAATTAAAACAACATGAAATCAACAGTAGATTAAAACACAGCGACATAATGCCCTTGGCTTTCACATGCCTCAGTTTAAAATTAGACTATATATTATACAACCAAAAACACATACATAGGTTTAAACAACATATACCATATAGAAGACAGGAAAAAAAACATCTGGCTTTGCTTTCAGAATCCTGGCACTGGACTCAAACACGGAAATATTGTTGAATTGGAGACTAGAGATAAAACTGCAGGAGAAAACAGAATGACATCAGTCTAGAGCTAGTACCACTGTTGTATCTGTTTTTGCTTGAATGTGTAAAGCATACTCAAACTCTCACCTTCAAATCCTCTGCTAATGATTTCCATATTGCAGAGCATATTAATCTCATAATTCCACTCTCTAGGCAGCCTGTGGTTTTTATTGAGCTGTTTTAAATAGCTCAACAAAACTTGGTTGTTTTGAATTCATGCTCCTGGTGTTCCTTTTGTGCGTGTGTTTAAAAAGGGTCAGACACTTGTTACAAATGAATGTAGCTCATTGTAATTCATTACCTTTAAAGCATTAGGATTTTAGTGTTTTCTGAAATAATAATGGTGAAATTAATTTCCCTACACTTCAGCTAATCAGGCTATGTAAACGTAACCATGGGTAGTACATACCCCAGACTGGAATGTTAATGAGTGCTGCTCATCCAACTCTACATATAATAGGCTTATAGCACTCTAGCTAGTGGTGATCCCCTCGGGCCAAACTCAATCCCCTGCCCAGTTATCAACCACTCTAATAACAATCCTTAAAAATAATTATAAATGATTCTTAGGAAACCAGCGTTTACTTGTTATTACCTTTCAGATTGTAGAATTTCATTATCAGCTTCTCAACAAGCATCTTGTGGTTTGAAACTTGGCTGGGTGCAAGTGCAAAGCAGATGGACTGTACTGGTCTGGTCATTTATTATCACTGCTCACTGGACTAGGAGGCCGTCAACTACCTTAGACTGATTATGTTTGACAGTTGCACCCATGTAATCTAAACTGTCAGACTGTTCTGACAGTTGCTTTGAGCATGACCAGACTTTGTGTACTGATTCTAATATCAAAGTAATGCAAGTCGACCACTAGGTTTCACTGCCACGTGTGTCACCCGTAAGACCTGTAGCTGTTTCTACACTGTTCCTCTATGCTCACATGCACACATTAATTTGTACACAAATAATTCATCCTAAAAAGTGTAGTTTAAATGCAAAGTATTGTCTGACAAACTGACATAGGGATATTACTGGTGCCATAATATAGAGTGATGTGTGTTTACAGTATTTTGTCGTTTGTCTGGCTGTGTTACAGTGACCTCTGTTGGTGAAGTGACAGCTGTCTTGTGTTTCAGGGAGCGAGAGGGCCTGATGGTCCAACTGGAGAGATGGGGTTAGAGGGCAAGAAGGTAAGACATCAGATTTGATTTTGTGGAGTTGTTGAAATTTCCTTGTTGATGTATAAAACTAGAAACATTCATAAGTTAAGATGTGTATAGACTCAAGCAAACATAGTAGATTATTGATGTTGTTAACCAAAATAGCCTAAATATACTATAAACTGACTATATACACACAGCTATGTGTTATCCTTCCTTCTCTCCACAGGGCCATGATGGTCCTCCAGGAAAAATAGGTTTCCCTGGACCACAGGTAAAGCACTTGGGCACTTTTCTACTTTTTCCGCTCCTTCCTCTCATATATTTCTTGTTATGTTGCTCATGAGAGGCAAGACATCCTCATGATTTACAATACCTACATAATACCAGCAGTGCAGAGGTCCAGAGGTAGAAACAACCTTGGTGCATAGAAGTGGTCTTGCAATTTTTCTGACTATGAGCCAGATTTGCATACATGAAAGTGGAGTACAAACTGAGAATATTTGCTCAGCCTGCAATTAATATCCACCTCAGAAACTTCACTGCACTTCAGATTTGGCAATCAGTGAAAATTGTTATAAGATGTGTCAGTATATCATGTTTGGGGGCAAAGAGTAAGAGATAAAAGAGAAATGAGAGAAAAGATTAAAATTACAGGAAAAAAAGTAAATTCAAACACATTCACTTGCATACACTATATCCTAGTGTACTTTTTGTGACATATACTTCTGAAAATATCCTGAAATAAAATTATCCCGCCTTGCATATTCTTGTGTCCCTCCAGGGAAAGATCGGAGAGACAGGAGAAACTGGGCCTAAAGGTTTTCCTGTGAGTTCACTTACTCTTATGTAGAAATAATATTTATACTGTTGAAAAGAATTAAACATATTAACCACCAATAATAAGTATATATTCTGTAAACTCTGTTCAAATACTGTATAGCTGTGTTACATTGTTAGATTGTTAATTAGAATCTATTCTGACCTATTCTGTCCTGTATTGTATGTTCTATTGTTGATGGTTTCTGTCAAAAACATAAACCACAAATACATCAGTACATATATGCCGTATTTTATGATTGTAACATAATCAGCATATACTGTACAAGTATTCTGGATTTACTGAACCCTCTGTCTCCAGGGTGTCCAAGGGCCCTCAGGACCTCCAGGGGACAAGGGGATAGCAGGCATGCCGGTATGAATCTGCATTTCTCTCGCCATCATTTTGCATCTGTGTATCTTAACACCCACCTAACATATGTTGATATCCACATGATAGAGACCTCGCTCCTTAGCTGACTTTGTTCCCTACTCTCATATTCTGTTAAATGTTTTACAATGTGCTCATTCTCACTTATCCCATCATCCTTCATCGAAATTTTCCTGCCTCATCTTTATACCCACACTTCATTTAGTTTATTAGATTCAGCTGCCTGGTCCTCTTTGGCCAGCCCCGTTAGCTTGAAAATATCAGAGCCAGCGCATAGTTTATAGGACATACTTTAGTACTTATTAAAATATATTCGCTTGTATTGAATATTTCCTCCATGGCAGCCAGGGAATTATGTCACTCTTTGCACATCTGCTCCGTATTGACAACAAAGTGAAGGGCAACTGACTAATTTGGAAAACAAGAAACGTATTTATAGAAGCACTAAATTGCTGCATTTAAAAATGGATGTGATTATTGTTCAAATGGATCAACCATTTACAGTGAAATATGTCCAGGCAGAGCAGAAAAGAGGTGACAAAAATGTGCAACTTTCCATGCATGGTAAATTTATTGCACAAATGTTAGATACAAATTCTCTCCTGTTTCTTATTAAACATGGTTCTCTAGCAAAATATGTAAATATGTACGTCATTCAGCAGATGGTTTATACAATCCCATTTCCAAAAAATATTAGATACTCTGTAAAATCTGCATAAAAACTGAATACAATGATTTAAAATCTCATTAATCCATATTTTATTGTAGTAGAACACAGAAACCAAAAATAAATTATTTTGGAATTAGGGCAACAACACATCTTAAAACGTTGGGACAAAAGCATGTTTACCAAAGTGTAGCATCACCTCTTCTTAAACAACAGTCTGTAAATGTCTGGGGACTGAGGAGATCAGTTGCTGGAGTTTTGGGAAAATTATGTTGTCCCATTTTTACCTGATATAAGATTCTAACTGCTCAGGAGTCATGGGTTTTCTTGGTCATATTTTGCATATTAAATGCTCCTTATATTTTCAGTTTATGAAAAGTCTGGGCTGCAGGTAGACCAGTTCAGCACCCAGACTTTTCTACAACAAAGCCATGCTGTTGTCATAGATGCAGTATGTGGTTTAGCATTATCCTGCTGAACTATGCAAGGCCTCTCCTGAAAAAGGTGTAATTTGGATGGTAGTATATGGTTCTCTGAAACTTGATTATATCTTTCAGCACTGATGGTGTCTTTCCAGATGTGAAAGCTTCCCATTCCTTAGGCACTCATGTGCCACCATGCCATCAGAGATGCAGGCAGAGATGCCATTAGAGATGCAGGAGGGGCCCTCTCGTCTTTAGTCTAATGGCATGGAGCCCATGGTTTCCGAAAAGAATGTCACATTTTGATTTGTCTGACCACAGAGCAGTTTTCCACTTTGCCATAAACTATTTTAAATGGGCTTTGCCCCAGACAAGACAGACAGCAGCATTTCTGGATGATGTTCGTAAATGTCTTCTTTTTTGCATGATAGACTTTTAACTTGCATTTTTGGATGGCATGATGAACAGTGTTTACAGATATTTTTAGAAATATTCCTGAGCCCATGTAGTAATGTCCATCACAGAAGCATGCCTGTTTTAATGCAGTGCCGTCTCATAGGCATCATAGGCCTTTTACAGTTTAAATATTTGATATGGTTTATATGTTCTGTGTGTAAATAAAATATTTGTTTATGTAGATTTTACACAGAATCTCAGTTTGTGTTTTGGTCTTTTCTCTTCCTAATGAGTTGCTGCCACAGCTGCTTTCACTGATAGACAGTTCAGTTCCATGCTGTTAAGTTTGTTTGGCCTTAACTAACTAGCACTATGATTTAAAGACCACACAGGTGACTTCAGTTATACTGTATTATTACTGTTGTTTGGATTGGATGCAAGTCATTTGGTAAATTACCATTATTCATATGAGCTGAAATTAAGAAGTATTCATGGCAACACATCAGTGTTTTTGAAGCAGTGACATAATGAATTCAGAGCCAACATAATTCAAACAGTCCCTATTTTCTCCCTTATTATTTGACATCTGATGTTGAATAGTGTGAAACATCCTTAGATGGTTTACAGTGTGATAATCAGTCATGTATTTGTGTTGTCATCCACAGGGACCACCTGGGCCTCCAGGGACTGTTGGATTGTTAGGAGAAATTGGTCAGATGGTGAGAGACTGCAAACACACATACACACACTCTCAGGCAGATGAATCCATGCATAATCATTATGGATAAGTTCACTGTTGTACATCCATGTGGGGACTAAATAATAACATATTTCACATCTGTTGTAACCTCAGTGAATTAATATTGGTGCCCTCACTCATTTCTCTCTCTTCAATGTCTACTCATTAATAAGGGTCCCCCAGGCAAAGTGGGGGAACCAGGACTACCAGGCGAGCCAGGGGAGAAGGTAAGACAGTATAGTTTTTGCAGGTTTTTCCTGGATGTGCTTTTAAACTCAGGATATATTTTTTAATCAATATTTAAAATCTCTAATAATTTCTTTGTGTATGTCAGGGAGCCACTGGACTTGCCGGGAACATCGGAGAGCAGGGACTAATAGGACAGCGGGTATGTTTATCAGCATTATACTATCATAATATTTTTAACTCCTAATAGGTGGAACTACTGTTCCTTTCATTAGTCTGTGTATCCTTGCATGTGTGTGTGACAGGGAGAGCCAGGCCTAGAGGGTGAAGCTGGTACATCTGGTCCCGACGGATCCAAGGTCAGTTTTTTTCCCAAAATTATGATATTGTTTTATTAGGATAATGAGACATGTAGTTGAAAAATCGAAACATAGATAGCTTTGATCTGCTTATTAGGTGGAGAAATAAATAGAGTCATGTTTTGGCATGTATGCTCAGGGTGAAAAAGGTGATATGGGTCAGGAGGGCGACAAAGGAGAAAAGGGTGAAATTGGACTAAAGGGAAAGGAGGGCATGCCTGGAAGTCCTGGACTCACTGGTGTCAGAGTAAGTCACCACCTTTATTACTAAAAGTTGTACACACATTTTTTATAGAGTGAGCTTCATGGACTTTGTGGACAGACCCAACCTTAATCTTGTTTTTTTCTTTGTAGGGTCCAGAGGGGAAACCTGGTAAAATTGGGGAAAGAGGCAAACTAGGGCCAAAGGTATTACCATAAAATCCTCGATTAATCCATCAGCAACATATATTTACACACATTGATAAAGAATTTCTCTGTGATCAACTATTCTGTAACATATTCTTCACATATGTTAAGGGTGCCAAAGGCCAACAAGGTCACCTTGGGGAGACTGGGCCAGTGGGGAAGACAGGGCCACCAGGTTTTGTTGGCCCAAAGGGGTCCAGAGGAACTATTGGACACGTGGTAAAGTAGAATAGTAATGATATAGATATTTTTAATTTTTTAAATCAAACTCTTTCCATAATGAGTTTAAACACCATCTAATTTCATGAATTAGAAATTTTGTGAATTAAGCATGGCATATGTTATATTTAGGGGGCTCCAGGTCGAATGGGTCAGCAGGGGGAACCTGGTCTCGCCGGTTATGAGGTAAGATATTTTATTTTAAGTAAGCACCTATATGTGTATGAGATTAAACATTAAGCAAACCTTGTTGTTTACATTAGGGGTAGTTGTTTCATGTAACATAATTTCTTGTGTCTGTCTTTGCAGGGTCATCAGGGACCGCAAGGCCCCATGGGGCCTCCAGGACCAAAAGGTGAAAAGGTACACCTCGTTCACTTTATGTATTACGTTATGTGGGTCTTTGTTATTATTCTTTATCTAAGTATATCCCTGTAGATATTGTATACTATAAATTTGGATTGGATCTGAATCACTTAAATATACATCTGTATCACCAAATGTTTTTCACTGAGCCATGAAACAAGCCCTAAAGGGGCTGGTCAACCATGTTTTGGTTGATTTTATACCACAGTACCTTCATTGAAGTCAACACACTGATTTTATTTTACACAAATGTAAAGGTTATTTGAGGTTACCTGTATTACATTATAAAGTGCATAAAAGTAGACATACACACAATAAACTTTTCAACATGGAGGTTTCACTATTCTGATCTTTATCTACAGGGTGAGCACGGGGAGGATGGGAAAGTAGAAGGTCCTCCTGGTCCTCCAGGTGACATTGTAAGTCACACCTGACTTACTGTACTTTTTTCACTGCTTCTCCTTTTGTTTTAAATCTGATCATTTCTATTTGCTCATGTATTTGTTATTTTAACAGGGACCTCCAGGTGACAAAGGGGAAAGAGGTGAACCAGGAGATCCTGGATACAAAGTATGTACCCATCACACCAATTTACCTTAAAAGTACTATTAGTATTCAGGTTTGGAAGGTCAATATTCTGTTCATCTTTCTCAGGGTCAAGTTGGTGTAGATGGAGAGAGAGGTAGACCTGGAGCTCCCGGGCAACCTGTGAGTGTCAAAACTTGTGACTTTATGTTTACACAAACACTATTTGTCTTTAGCTTTCATTAACATAAGTTTTTTTAAAAAATAAATTTTAGGGAGAGCCTGGACCTCGAGGGCAGCAAGGACCAAAAGGGGCAAAAGGAGATCAAGTAAGCATGTCGATACTATAGTAATTTTAAAAAAATACATTTGTGTGCTTTATGTGTAGTACTTTCATGTGCTTCTGCATCCATGTTCCAATAGGTACAAATTATATGATATCCTATTTTACATTAGCAGCAATCCAAACTCTCAACTTTTCCTTACACAAAATTTAAAGAAAACATGTTACATTTTATAGATTTTTTTAGATTTTAGGTTAAATATTGATCAATTAAAGTATCTGATTTAATTTTAATTTCATCTGTAATCTTGCTGGAATTGCAGGTCTCTGGCAAAGTGCGAATGTTAGCTAATATAGCAAAATCCAACAGAAACAGTGAAGAGGTCATTAATCAGTCAGTAATGTCATAATGCAGAATAATCATTTGTTATATCTGGCTTTAGAACTATTATGGATGCAATGTTGGTATATTATTAATATTTTATAAAATATATATATATTTTTTCCTTTATTGAGTAGCATGCAAGTGTTCTGCACCTGGTTAAGTGTTACTGTTGGTCACTGGCACTGAGAAACAATGACAACAAATATAATGATTTTTATCTTTAACACTTTTTCTGTCTTCATTAAGGGTCAGAAAGGCAAAAGGGGTCAGACGGGACAAAAAGGAACCAGAGGATCAGAGGTAAGTCAAGGATTGTGATTATATCAAGACCTGTTTCAGAGTAGTGGCAGACACTTGTCATGCTTAGTCTAAATTTCTAAATAAAAAGTCTCTGTTTTTCTTAGGGTGGTGGTGGTCTTCCTGGTCCCAGAGGTGTGGTAGGCCGTGAGGGGCAGGAGGGTGTGCCCGGGGTGGATGGAGTCCCTGGGAAGGATGGCAGTAAGGGCATGCCGGTGAGATAAACAAAGAAATCGTATTATATTCACTTTAAACCCATTGAACAAACAACAGTGTGGTAAATTTACAGTGTTCAGAGACTTACCTGTAGCAGGGCAAAAAAGGCAAATGGGGTAATTGGTTTATCACCTTGAAACCCTGAATGCAATGAGCAAATTTCATGACTTTCCTTTGAGTGGCTTGTTTTGTTAAGAGATTTTCATCTGTGATTAACTTAAACTAACCTAAAAAAAGTTCTCAAAAGTGCTCAAAATGAAAAGGTTTCATCCACAGGAAAGCATGAATGCAACTGAGTATCTGTTTGTGGGAAACAGCTAAACACACTTTCGCCATTTTAATGCCCTTTATGTCAGAGTCAAAATGTCTTTATTTGTATGTTTAAATCTTATTTTCTTAATATGTGTCCAGGGAGAGCATGGTGATGATGGGGAGATTGGTCTTCCTGGCAAAGCTGGCTCACGTGGTAAAACTGGAGTTCCAGGACTCCCCGGAGAGCAGGGGGGCATTGGCCCAAAGGTAAGGGAGAATTGTAGGATAATGCGTGATACATTCAGGGGTAACAATGCATATAAACTAGATCAGAGATGATAATAAACGAAAATACTTAACATGACTCATCCTCACTCCATCACCTTACCATTTATTCATCTATCCATGCAGGGTGAGCGGGGCCTTCGAGGCCAGAGTGGACCTCCAGGAAAAAGAGGCTTTAAAGGTGGAATGGGGCTACCAGGGCAACAGGGAGACAGAGGACCCAAAGGACAACCTGTGAGCAGTAACATATACTAACATGAACATATACCATATTGAAAGATTTAATCTTACAACATAATGTATGTTTTCTTATGGAAGTTGCTGTGTTTCTGATTTTGTTTTCTTCACTAAATTCCTGTCCAGGGTGATACAGGGGAACCTGGATTTCCAGGGATTCTGGGAGTTTTTGGACCAAAGGCATGTGAAACACTAACATCTAAAATCTATGTGCACAAAACATGCATAAAACTGTTAAAATGTATTAATTGTTAGATGTTCCATAATAAACTGGAGATAAAGATAGAAATTAGTGTGTAAAAAGACGTGCTTAATTGATATAAAGTAATACCATTTTAAACAGGTGTACAGAGAGAACTAAATGTATAAATATTTACATATTCCCAGGGCCCTCCAGGAGACTTTGGGCCAAAGGGCATACGAGGACCAAAAGGGCCACAGGGCGCAATGGTAAGCAGACTAGTGTCCTTGAATACAAGATGAAATGCACTGAAACCCCTATTTCATACTTATTTCTTCAATGTATGTCTCTTTTAGGGCAGAGGAGGATTAATGGGCCCTATAGGAATTATTGGCCCCAGTGGAAGTGCAGTATGTATTATACAGATAAATATAACTTTTAACCATTTTATTTTGTATTCATCTTCACTTTATTGACTGTGTTATCATTTACAGGGTCCTAGAGGAGAGAAGGGTAATCGTGGAGAGACTGTGAGTCTTCTTGACCTCTTACCACATCTTTGCAATTCTGTTTATACTTTGTTTACATTTTTCTATGTGAAAAGCAGATTTCAGGCTGAAAATATGTTTTTTCTCTTTCTGAACAGGGTTTCCAAGGACCAAGGGTATGTTTGACTAGCATTGTCTTTGTGTTTTGTTATGAGTCTTCTGCATTTTATTTATTTTTTTATTATATTTTATTATTGTGTTATTGTGACTCAAATCTAGTGTTAAATATTTTTCATTATTATTAGGGATCTCCTGGCCCTCGTGGACCCCCTGGACCTCCAGTAAGTTGTCCAATAGCTTCAAGCAAATGTCAAACATGCATAATATCATATTTCATTGTCTTAATGCATTGTCTAAATATTTTTCTACCTTTTAGGGTCCCCCAGGTGTCCCTCCAAATTTTGTAAGACATGTTTTTTGTGTGTTTTCATTACATTAAATTGTGCTTAAATTAGTTTTAATATTGTAATGTCTCAGCATATACAGCACATTTCACTGATTGTTATTTTGCTGCAGAAAGAAGACGGTCATATGTTTGTGGATTCACACACCTCACTCAGGACTGAGGTTAGTTCAGTTTGATATTAATATATTTCTATATTATTGTCTTTTAATCTCTTGTAAACTGTACAGACTTGTATTTTTGTACGTCCTCCAGAATAAGCCAGTGATGGACCTGCCAATGCTGGACCAGGGTGCAGAGATCTTTAAGACCCTCCACTACCTCAGTAACCTGATCCAGAGCCTGAAGAACCCCCTGGGCACTCAGGATAACCCTGCCCGCATCTGCAGGGACCTCCACAGCTGTGAACAGAAACTAAAGGATGGTGAGTGTGTTTGTGTTGTTTTAGAGACAGCAATGAGGTTAAATAGACTTATGATCCCAATTGTGCGTTTTTCAGGCACTTACTGGATTGACCCAAACCTGGGCTGCTCATCAGATACAATAGAAGTCTCCTGCAACTTTACTGGAGGTGGACAGACGTGCCTGAAACCAGTAACAGTATCCAAGGTATTTGCACACGCAATAGCAATGTTAATTGCAGCAAATCTACAAAATTATTACAGTTAGAGAATGTAGATGCACATTGTACATTTTTAACATATTTCTGTCTGTCTGAACAGCCAACAGTCAGTGTCGGCCGTGTCCAGATGAACTTCCTGCATCTGCTGAGCTCAGAGGCTGTGCAGCACATCATCATTCACTGCCTGAACATCTCAGTTTGGAGGTCAATGGAGGATCAGCTGCCTGCTCAAGGATCTGTAAGATTCAAGGCCTGGAGTGGGGAAGTGTTTGAAGTGGGAGGAGACCTTGAGCCAGAAGTCATAGAAGACTCCTGTTGGGTAAGACCAATATGTTGTCTTCCCGCTTTGTTTCCTTCAGTTGACAACATTCTTGTTGACAGTGTTTTAAATGTGTTGCCCTAATTGTGACGTTCATGTTTCAGACAAAAAAATGTCTTGTGTATGTGGGTTTTAGATAAAAGACGGCCGCTGGCACCAGACCCATTTTGTGTTCCACTCCTTGGACCCTTCCCTGCTCCCTGTTGTTGACATCTATAACCTCCCAAATACTACTCCTGCCTCGCATTACCATCTAGAAATAGGCCCTGTATGCTTCCTGTGAGAGCTGTAGTATCATGGTCCTCTGGGCATGGAGAGATGGATCATCACCCCTGGAGGATGCCTTCATGCGGATATAGAAGCAGTCTCCTCCAATCCACAGCAAACACTCTCCTAGTGAGAACAAGTCCCCCTGCCCTCCAAACAGGGCCTGCTTCACTCTGCCAAACTCCCAATATACTGCAGATACAGAGTAAGGAAGCAAGCAGAGCTGGGGGGAACAAAGAAGAGCTGAGGAGGAGCAGGGGAGTTCTTGCACTAATAGCTTCTCAATATGTCAAAGAATTCTTTACGCTCTTAAAGGATCTCCATATGTTCACCTGCTTGGAGAAAAAAAAGGCTCAATGCCACACAGTGTCTCTGGAACATTGCTAAGTGAAGGGAGACCAAAATAGTCAATCAGCGGACATTATAGTAACTTATTTTTGTAACTGTATACAGTCTGTATACTGTATGTGCTTTTTCAGAAATACCAGGAATTCGATCACGTCATTAGACAAGAATTTAAGTAATTGGGATCAGTTAAATGTACATATATATGTATTCTTATTATTCACTTTTATACATGTATATCTTATGTAAAGAAATAATCTTCAAGTGCAATAGAAAATGAGAAGATAATTTGACATATATAGAAGGATTTTTCAAGGGGGCCATTTTTATTTGTCTTTGGTACTCATCTCCTTGTGATCTTGCTGGTGTAAATTTTTCCATCTGTATTTACAAATTTGGGAGATCATGGCTTTCAGTTAATCCCTAATGCGGGAAACCATCCAGCTCTCAGTAAATCATGTCTGAAGCCACAAACTTATGCACAAAAACGTCCACAGGCAGAGAGCCAGTATATTAAATACTTTTTTCTGTACTTATTATTCATACATTGTTGGACCAGAAGCCACTGATGATTAGAAAGAATAAATGTGGGTGTGGAAATAGAGGTCAGATGACAAAAATGAGGAAAAGAGTATGGAGCTCTAGTTCTCTGTAGTATTTTAGTCATTTCTCTGCAACTGTGGAGTGTGAAATGAGACTTATTATTTCATTGCTTACTTAATACTTACTTTGATAAACGATAGGAGGGTAGATGTTTATATTCACGCAGCACCACATGGGACAAGGGGTCTCTTCCTCTACCCAACTTAAAGTAGAAAGACTAGAGGTACAGGCGAACCTTAGAGGAGATCTGAGCCCATCTTTAATGCCACCTTTTCTCTAATGTATGGTGCTATGTAAATTGTCTAAGGTGCTAACCATAGTGCTGTGATTACACCACTTTGCTAAAATATTCTGATGTTTATAGTGCATGCTTGCTTAGATTTAAAAAAAAAAAGTTGATATAATATATTGCCATAGCTTCCATCATGCACTATAATGCTAATACCCCATTCAACCACCTGTCCTTTATTCAAAACTTTTTTTTTACAATACTGCAGTGACAGAGAGGCTTATTCTGAAGGAAAATATTTTATAGATAACTGTAAATCAAAAAATAGATTGCCTTTTGTTTCCAATATAAATCACAGAGTTTGAAGTATTTTTAAAAATAAAATTTTCTTTTTCTCTGTACAAAGCCCCCAAAGCTTTAATGCAACACTGATGTAATGAGTCTAGTAACACAACTAGTGGAGATAGTGTTAATTAAATAAAAGTTTCTTTGTTGTAGCTGGACACAAGACGTGTGTATAATTGTGCAAACCTTGCTGTATACAGTGGATCCCCTCTTGCTAATTTAATGTTATTTAATGTATTAACGTGGTTGCCGACTGAGCAAATTTCTATTGATTGAAGCAATACTACTCTTTCTGAAATCTTTATATATCAGTTTGCCCAACTGGTCTTGGAGTTTATAGATTTTTTATGTGTAAATTTGGGGCTCCAGAGAACAAATTTATTGCAATGTTAATTATCTTTTATTTTTTTAATTTTTGCTATTTTACTTTATGTTGTTTTTCCTCTGATAATCAACCATGTACTGTACCAGGAATCTGTGCTATACTATAACTTGTGTTTCAAAGAAATTATGAAAATATGTGAAAATTGTTTCTTCTTTTTGTAAATCTGTTGTAGACAATAAACGGAGCTAAGAATACCTCACATTTTACATTTCATGGAGCAAAGAATTTCTCTTGCCTTTATAAATGAAAGATTTTCTATTGCCTGTGTGAAAATCAGCCAAATACAGTAAGTCATGAAACTCTGAACAAGACCATTTCTGGTGCCTACATGCTTTAACTGTCTACTCTTTATGCATTGTTCAGTGTCCATTTATACAGTAAGTCAAGAAACTCTGAACAAGACCATTTCTGGTGCCTACATGCTTTAACTGTCTACTCTTTATGCATTGTTCAGTGTCCATTTGTTCAATAAATACTTTTAATTTCTGTCTGGATTTTTTCTGGACTTTACTTTCGACTGTTTTGATGGATGAAATACTCACATGCAAGAAAAAAAAAGTACATGGTGCATTTTAAAAGGGTCTTTTTTATTACTCACACACGTTTTATTAAAGCAAATGTATGCAAAACAATTTGAACATAAGTAAAAATGGTGGTTACACTTGACTTGATATATCTGATCTCAGTAAGATTCCAAAGGTGCAATAAACAGTTGCATGCCTTTAATTTAATGCTCACTGAAGAACTAATCTGGAAATGCACTTGAAGAGCAGTTAAAGTGTTATAAGTGTTATTAAAGTTTATATATTGCCAGTACATCTACTGCACATATAGTATATGGTTACCAAATGCTACAGTAATAATAATAATGATGTTGGCCAATGGTTTTGCAGCACAGTTCTGATTTGTTTGATTTATTACATCTACTTGTATGTTGCATTTCATTTTAACATTGCTGGACAGGTATTAACATTTTGCACAAGTTGACAGTTAACACTATCTTCAGCTGGCTCAGAGTGGTCAGAGCAGAAACGTAGATGCATAAAATCCTGCAGAAAACTAATTTCCCAATATACTTCACTTCATAAACAATGGAGATGTTAAAGGAGTGAAGAAGGGAATTGTTTTATGGGGGTTGAGGATGAACTGTGAAACTTATTTGAGGGCAGTTTGGCCAGATTTGCGTCTCTACTGACCCCAGAGTATGGTGCAGAGTAGCAGATGCAGTGAAATGCAATCAAAGAAGTATACAGTAGTCATTAAATCCATTCCCACTGTTACTCCTATGTTGGAATATGGTAATACCCCAATACACTTTAAAATAATTAATTATTAAAATGCCCAATGCATTGATAATGTAAACAGCAATAGGCTAATTATTTTCTTCACTGTATGTTCTGACACAGTGCTTCTCTCACTGTCAGGCCTAGACAAATATTAAATAATGGAACTTTGTTTGTACTGTACTTTACAGGTGTGGGGTTAATCAAAGAAGCTGAACCCAGGGATATTATTAGCTGTGACACAGTTAAGTTTGATTGGATTCCTCCCTTCAATGATGAAGATACAGGTTAGAGTGTTATATGATATGATACCATAGCTTGCTAACCCAAGAGACTGGGTTAAAGTTGATGGTGTAAAATATAGAACTGGAATTATAATTTGCAGCAGCATGGGTTAACCTACATTTCACTTGTTTTCTTATAGTTAATATTCTTATTAAAATGAAAGGAAATAAATACAGTATATTGTTTGGAGTCAGACCAATACAAAGTGGAAAAATTCATTCAAAAGATAGTTTGCACACTGATCACTCCAAACGTAACCAAACCAAAATGGGCCTACATGGTGTAAAATAAGACGTAGCTGTCCCAGAACATAACCAAGCTTCCTCCATATTTCACATGTTTAAGTACAGTGTTCTTTTCTTTGTATGCTTTATTTTTTGCATCTGTGAATATAGAGCCAATGTGACTTGCCAAAAAATTCCAGTTTTGCCTCATCTGTCTAAAAGACATCTTCCCAGAAGCTTTGTGGCTTGCCAATACCCATTTTGGCATTTTTTATTATTTGCCTTCAACAGTGGAGTCCTCCTTCCATTAAGTCCACTTTAGCTCAAACAGTGGCAGATGGTGCGATCTGTCACTGATGTACCTTGACTTTGCAGTTAACCTTTAATCTCTTTGGAAGTTGTTCTAGTTCTGTTTTATCATTTTGTCATCTATTTTCCTATTGCGGCCACACCCAGGGAGGTTGGCTACAGTCTGGTGGACCTATAATATGTGCAGCTATAGTCACAGGAACATCAAGCTGCTTGGAGATGGTCTTATAGCCTTGACCTTTAACATGTTTGTCTATAATTTTCTTTTTATGATCAAATTATTTTCAATCTTTTCCAGGTGTGTCATCATTTTTGTCCAGGCCAGTTTCATTAGTTTGCTTTTTAAAATTCTTCTGTTGAACCACAATTCAAAAGCAATGTATTCATGTTTTCATTACTTAATTTTCAATAATTATTATTATTTAATAAATTATTATTACTTTAGTGATTTTCACATTATTTCAGTGACCATTGTGAGTTTTTCTTTCTTTAACAAAAGAGTACCAACAATTTTGTTCATGTCTGTATTGACCACTTGGTAGCCACCATAGGAGCGTGAAGCCCTTTTATTTTTCTTGTTGTTTTCTCCTCTTTATGATGTTTTTTGTTTGTTTTTTTGGTTAGGTAAGTTGAAGAGTTGTTTAGCACTTTTTAGTTTGTTAGTTTGGGCCATGCTCACATCTGAAACTAAATAAAGGCTACCTTTCTGGCTTTGCCCTGTGCTGACTTTTCTTGGAAGTGGGAAGAATGGGGAAGTTTTCCCCTAGACAGGGACATACTGATATCATTCAGTGTTACTTGCACTTCCAGAGGACATCATTATCTCACATGTGTTTAAATCATTCCATGGAAATAAATCCAGTCTGTATGGGGCTTTATCTGTAATGTAGTAACTGGTTGATTTTGCAGAGGAAACATTATCTCTGGAGATTGTTTTATAATGCCGTGTTTGAACTGCCTGCTTTTTGCCCCTTGGCTACTGTTGTGGAAATCTTTTTTCTTGCAAACACTTAAGAGCAGGTGCTTACATTCATTACTATTCATTATGTGGGGTTAAGTGGGATCAATACAAACGATTCCACATGTATATTGTTGATGTACAAATGCCCTAACATGTGGTATCACTTTTATTTTTATGATGCAGTGTTACAACTACAGAGACCTTTGAGTCAAACCAAGAAAGATGGTTCTTATAACAGTGAAGGATCTGTTATTATTGGGATTAACATGTGTGTTATGTAGATCCTGAATGATGTTTATTCCACATCAGTACAGGGTGTTTCATATTTCTAAGTCACTGTGAAAAGTACAGAAATACTGTTCAAGACAAAATTGAGACAAAACATAATGGAGTTTAGTAAAGAACAGGTCAGATCTAGGTTGACTTTAGTTTAGCCAATACCCATTCATTAAAATATGCATGCATGAGCTTGCAACATAAAACAGATATGCTCATGTGTAGCAGCAGCTTCATTCTTTATTTTTTCTTTGTTCTCTTTATAGTGTACTGTGTATCCATGTAAGACTGGCAGAGGAGTATAAGGAGCAGAGCTGGTGACCGTGTCTGAACTTGAAATGGAGCTGCAGCAGATAGATAGTATGGAGAGGAGTTTGGTGAAGCATTAACAGTGAAAAATGAATTTTGGCTTGAAAAGGCTGGTAAAGGTTGAAGTTTCATTTTTGGAGTAATGAAAGCTTCAGTGGGCCCACATGCCAGAGGTCTGAGGAAGAACGGTCATGGGTCTTCTTTGTTACACAGTGAAAACCTCCAACCTGCCTCAATCCTAGGCTGGCCCTGGATTCGCGTGCCATAGGTTAGAGGTTGGACGTCCATGAATTATGGGCTTGAGTAGGGAGGAAGATGTTGGGGTGTGGCTATTACAAGTTTGTTGAAGAAGGAATGAATTCCCCAGTGGGAATGTGCACATCACACTTTTCAGATTTTTATTAGTAAAAAATCCTGAGCACCATGTATCATTTTCTTTCCACTTCACAATTACTCATCACATGAAATCTAAACAAAAAGGTTTGTGGTTGTAAAGCGACAAAAAAGGTGTAATTATGTTGACAAATGGTTTTGCAACACAGCTCTGATTTGTTTGATTTATTACATCTACATGTACAGAACATTTCATTTTTACATTTCTGGAATTTGACTGCAGGTGGGTATTAGATTTTCCCACAGATTGAATGTAGATTTTGGAACAGTGCTGCTCTAATGGTGAGCCTGGGAATTTTTTAAAATAATGGACCTTAGTTTATACTGTACTTTATAGGTGCAAATTCCCTAACAAACAACAAACTTGTAGTTTATTTAATCAGAAAGACCAAATGACATGGCCTTTGTCTGCATTGGTGCACTTCCCCGATGAAATATTACATTACACTACTTTTGCATTTGTTTTAGTTATTACACTAGCCCAGTTACACCTCAGTTATACCACACGATGTCGCTGTTGTTATATTGATTGATGTCTTGTGTGGCTGAGCCAGGTGTTTACAGGTATTTCCAAGTAGCTTTCCCACCTGAGCTTTGCTAAATGGGCTTAAACGCTATTTAAGCTTCAGGCACGAAAAGGACCGTATAGATTTTATATTGTGTTAAGGATACATAACAAATATACGACTACGTTGTACTGTGACATTTATATGTTAAGAAGACACGTATCATTAGACTCTATAAAAAATCACGTCACCTTTACTTGAAAATGTTATGTCAGACACTGACGGCAACATAAATTTATGGCTGAATACCAGCTGTTTTCCCTTATAGTTTCCATATTTTCGATTCACATTGAACGTCCCCTGCACGTTTGAATTGACAAGTCGGTTGACTTAATTGTCCACCCAGTTGTATGCTGCGTTTAATAATGCTTGAAAAGGAACCTACATTTAAACATTATAAGCAAATACTTAGATTGTATTTGAAACAATAATAGGACATTGCCAGTTTTTAGTTTGACAACGTCATCTTTTGAATGCATCCACTCCCAGGTTTCAGTTGTAAAGTAAAATATTTCCTACGCAACCTGAAGGCAGCACCATCTTCCAACGTGCACAATGGTGACGTTCACTGTCGTGATGGCGGTAGCCTGGACTATTTTGAATTCCGTCCCGCTTTTCGAAGTTTACAGTGAGTCTAGTCCATGAAATGTCACTTTATTCTGGCGATATCACAAAATAAGTGAGCCGGTATTATGGATTCCGTCGTGGGGGACGACCTGACGCTCCCCGTTGACATCAACGGAAGGTAAAACTACTAAGGATAGCTAGCGACTTAGTGCTAAGCTAGCTTGTCAGGGCTTTGCTGCACTGGTTACCACTGCATGGGCTCCGGCTATTACCTGGAACAACACAGAAGCACTGAAGTTGCTATGTTTTTGTTAGATGTATAACACAAATGAGTTAAGTTAACGTCCACAGGTGTGCTACTATTAATTTGCTGCATATAGCTTGTTGTATAGCTTTTATAGCGTCAAGTTTAATAGGAAATAACTTGTTTTTGTTTTGGTACTGATGTGAGGTCATCTGACATTTGGGGAACCATACATTTCACATCGAATTAACATTATATTACAATCTCTTTCAATGTTTAATCGGGATAAAATGTTTAATTGACAAGCTAATAATACTTTAAGCTAGTGGCTAACCTAAGCTAATGTATTCACACACACAATGTCATGTTGTCATTTGGACTTGTGTTTTATTGTTTTGGTGTTGGCTTATGCAGCAAATCCTTCAAATCAAAGGAAAATGTTATGATATATTATTCCTGCCTATAACAACTAATTTTTATTAAAATGATAGTTATATATACTTGAGATGTGTGCTATAGCTTAAGTATACAGAAGAGCGTTACTAAAATCACTAAATAGAAAAAAAGATATAAATAGAGATTAAAAAAGGACTTGGGAACCAGAACCAGATGTACCCAGCCTTCTCTGTGCAGTAGAAACTAAAAGCCTGTAATATATAAACTTAAACTTGTTATTACCGTTATAAATCATATTCAACTCATTGGATGTTGCCGTGATATTGCCGCGATTGGTCGGGCGGATTGTTGACATGTCATTCTGAGTGTAAGAAAGCGGAAATTATCAGTCAGTTTTTCAGCGTCGTTCGTCGGCAGACTGCAGCAGAGACATCTCTGCACTCTTTCTATAAAATGTAAAGTTAATGTCACTTTGCTTTTCTTTCCCCGCGTCCTCTCCATGACACGATAGAAGAGTGTGATTGTGGTAGGTAAACCGTGCATTATTACTGTAATTAGCTTTGCTGCACAGTGCTGTTGCTCAACAGTGTTTGTTGATTGTAGCTAGAGTATAGCTCTTCGTGATCCACTGCAAAGCTAGTAATAGCATCTCTGTGTTGAAGTTTGTAGTGTCCTTGCTTAGTTTCCCTTTAAATGACCTAGCCCAGCTGTTCTGTGTAAGAGCCATGAGCTGTCATCCAGGTGGTAAGCGTGCCTCAGTAATCCAAGATGTTAGCTGATATGTGTGGTGTAAATTACTTTTTAAGTAATTCTGAAACCTGATTCACATTAGTCTTTTGGCTTAAAAATATTGCTTCACATTCAGTTTCGTTGCTTCGGTTATTGTAGTTTTTCACTATCTACTGTAATTGATATTGTTTGAGCTGTTTCCATGTTGGTGACTAGCAGCTGCACTAAGTGAGGGAAAAAAGAGGAAGTCACTGTTTACAGACATTGTTTCCACTGAGCGTTGCAGTGGTTACTACAACTGCAGCACTGACAAAACAGCGCCAATGACACTGACACAGAAGTGTTTTAATGTCATCTCTTTTATAAAGCAGTTTCATTTTCGGTCGTTTCTGCACGAGCTGTTTCACATGGTTATGTTTGCCGTTTTTATTTTTATCACTGTTGTTCAAAAGTGCTTCATCGCCATTAACCCAGGAAGGGGTTTCCTGGCATGTGAAACCTCAGTGATGCAATAATTGTAAGCACATTTTTACCAAACCAGTTAAACCAACCAGCATTTTTTTGGGCGATTAAAGAGTTTTTGATATTGATAATAGATTTGTGTCAGAAAGCGTGATTGCATTTCCTGTAATCCAGGTTTTATTTGGCACATAACTTGTTTTCCCCACTGTGACATATTGCTTCATGTGGTTATATCTGTCGTGCACTAGGTGTTACAGTAAAACAAAAATGAAGAGGAGCAGTGTCATTATGGTTTGCTATTCAATACTGAAACTGTGGAAGCTATAAATATCGTGATATTGTCCTTAGAGTCACAGAAAGGATTGAAATGAATGGACAAAATGGATTAAGTTAAGGATTAACATAATGGATTAAGTGATTAACTTGTCTGATTAATCTAATTTTCTATGCAAATGCAAAACAGCCATGTTGTTTTGAAAATAAGTCATGAATGATAGTTGCAGCGGGACAGATACAGCATAATTTTTTTACTAAATGTATTTGTGTATGCTCATACTTTCCAGTATTATCATTTTATTATGCTAGTGTTTTGAAATTTAGTAATATGGTAGGTTTAAAAAGAATATAAAGCTTATATAGAAACATGACACATGAACAAATCATGCTCAAACTGTTGATCTTTGCTGAGAAATAGAGAAGCAGCAAAGCTTTGCTCTGGTTCCACTACCAGGGAAGGTATGAGAGGAAGTCATTCAATACTGGACATTATATTAGTAGACACAAAGGTCAGGATCAAGCAACCTGAACCCAAATAGTTTGTGCTGTTTTTGTCCATGCAAATAATTTCCCTCTGAAAGCAGTTAAAATTCATATTAATGTTAAATGAACAGCATTTCTACATGTGAAAATCACACTTGTGTTGTGAAAGTGCAGTCCTGTGTCCTGTAATGTCATAAGTGTAATCCAGATGTGGGTAGCTGGTGTTTGGTGCATTGTGCTCTTAGCAGTGAGTGAAGCCACTGTCCCATCGCTGTGTGATGCAAAGATGATCTGAGCCACAGTAGTCTTCTTGTCTACCAATGAAAGCCTTTTGCGTCCATTGGTTTTTCTTTTCCTCTTGTCTGAACATGAGAGCTAGGCTGCCACTGGCACATGGTCTTTCTCTCTCTCTCTCTCTCTCTCTCTCTCTCTCTCTCTCTCTCTCTCTCTCACATACACACACACACACACACACACACACACTGAAAAAAGGGGGCTGTCAGTGCATGTAAATGTAGCAGAGTGATTCTTAGGCTATTTTTGGAGCATCCCTAGGGTTCAGTGAAACTGGCCGGCGTGAGTAATGCATAAACACTATGCATTTATGTTTTTTTCAAAAAAGCATATTAAATCGTGTGTGTGTGTGTGTCTACCGTAAGGTAGAGAGCAGAGCTTACTTTGGATGTTGTGATTTTTCTAAATGTAAATAAGGAATGTGGTGGAAATGTAACAGTCCACTATCTTCCAAATTTTCATTATACTTTGCTAACAAAATGATTTTGTCCTCAGCTGCAGACTACCAGACTCTATAGATGCTGGAGAATACTCAATGGACAGCATGACAGGTACAATAAGACTTTTTTTTAATTCTCTTGCTTCCTTTTCTTGCTCAGGTGAGTCTCTCCTGTGTATTAATTAATGCTGCTGCTGAATCGTTGCTGTGACCTCCTACAGCTGTCTCTACAGTTTTGATAAGGGATCGGCTGCATGATCTTAACGAGCTAATCCCTTTTGTAATTCAACTGTCCTACTCTTGTTGTTTGTCAACAGTATACTCAGGGCTAGACCAATACACGCAAGCTAATAAACAACAAATTTAAAGATATAGGTCAGCATCTGTGGCTTACTGTCAAGTCAGTAGTGTGAACAGTAACAAGCCATAAAATGCTTATTTTTATTAACATCTTTTAATATCAGAAAAAAATTGTACAAATTTGTATTACAGTGAATGATTAAAATAAAAGTAATCGGGATATACAATAAATATAGTGTGAGATGATACAGATTTGTCTGCTGCCATAGAATTTGTCAGGCTTTATATACCCTTTATATAGCTGTGCATTTTAACAGTGATGTAATATCTGATGATTAGAAGTAGGTCAGCAGCTTATTGACAACACATCTGTCTGTTAAAAAGTAATGTCTTCACCTTATGGTAAAATATAGAGTTTATTTCTTAACTCCAATAGCTAAATGTGTCACCCTTCCTTCCTCCAGCACATGCCTACCGTAGAATACTCCAGTGAAGCATGATTGCGCTTGCAAAATCATGGTGTATAAAGCAAAACACTGAAATAACCAGAGTTATCTAGAGTAATTGTTTAGAAATTAAATTTAACTCTAAAGGTTTTATTTCCATCCAGCAGTCATTTTCTGTCAGTGCATTAAAGTAGATTTACTTAAACATACAAGTGATAGTCAAGAGGCTTGGAGCCCTTCCTGTCTAGCCCTTACACTGTGAATCAGGAGTTAGTGTTGTGAAATAGGCTGTTGATGAGTGTTACATGATCAGCTGTAGGCTGCTTTCAACTGGTCTAAACAGGGCAAGTCTCCAAAAGCTGTCTTGCCTCGTATGACTGCACTGAAAAAAACACAACTGCTTTCCCTTTCTCTCTTAAACAGAGTGATAGGAATTTGTTGAAGCAGAGGGTATGAGCTTTTCTGACATGCACAGAACAGTCTATGCTTAAGGGACTATATTCAAGATGGCATAGAAATGAGACAAACTGTACTAATCCCTTGTTGTTTTACAGCGCCATCCTTTCCTGAAAAGATGTCCCCTGTCAAAGCCCTCACTATGAAGGACTATGAAAACGTGAGTGATTTGCATCAAGTATAGATTAATGTCTAATAATTAGTTATTATTGTTATTTGTTCAATAATTCTATTAGTTATTAATTAATTTGCACTCCAGTCTGATCAGTATGAGTTACTGTTTAAAGTCAACTTTATCCTACTGCAACAAATAGGTTATGATTGATTAAGCCTGATCTGTCGGACTAAAACCAAGCCACACTGACCATTTATGGAGGTTAAGTGAAGAAGGGTTTGTGTGTGTGTGTGTGTGAAGAAGGAAGATTGAGCTGGGCTGAAACCTATATTTCAGCATTTGAGTGGAATGCATCCTCAGATTTCTGGCTTGTGCTGCCTGGCTGGCTGCATGATTAGAGGTTTACAGAGGGGTCCAGACTTCTACCTCCTCCCTCTGACCGTCTGCCCAACCCCTTTACCAGATGTATGCTGTTCTCAGCCTAGAGCACAATGATGCACAGTCTACTTCACACATATACTTACTCAGGAGCACATACAAGCATGAAGGCCTCTTTTTATGTTAACAATAACCACACACGTTCCTTTTTGACTTTTTTCTTATCATTTATCACAAGTAAATTAAAGCATAGACTTAGTTTGCAGTTAGATGCCATAATGTTTCAATGGAGAGTGTTTTTAGAAAATAATATTTATTGTTCAGTTATTTTTCTGTTTTTGTCACATTCACAGCAAATCACAGCTCTGAAGAAAGAAAACTTCAACTTGAAGCTGCGCATTTACTTCATGGAAGAGCGCATGCAGCAGAAATGTGATGACTCCACTGAGGACATATTCAAAACGGTGCTGAATTCACTTTAGTATATAAAAATATGAAAAAGCCTATTTGTCTTTGTCATGTATGTATGTTGCCCTCAGTGCCTCATAGTGCATATGACTCAGTGTTTCCTAACATAATGCTTTGAGATCACAGTGAGATACATCAGCATCTGGATTATGTTCGACCAAAATCCCACTTTTATGGTCCTAGACTCTTGACTTTTCATTGTTCCTTTTTTGGAGTTAGATGTAAGCACATTGGAATCTCCTCCTTTCATTAGAGCCACTTGAGTTTGTTATCACCTTTTTACTTTCACTGAATTGTAGGAGTAAAGTGTCATGTAAGAATGTTATCTTTTTGTACTGTACATGCTCTAAGATGAAACTTGTATGTATTCATTTGATCATATTAACAGTGCAACTCTATGGGTAGCTTGATCTTTAAGAATCTCTGTAATTTTGTTACTGGTTTTGTCAGTATGTTAGTGATCATTTTAGATTTCTAATAAGATTGAATGTTGTATTTTCATAGAACATTGAGCTGAAGGTTGAATTGGAGTCTATGAAGAGAGACCTGGCAGAGAAGCAGGAGCTTCTTGTGTCTGCATCGTATGTATACTTCCCTTACACAGTGTTGAAATTCACTGTCGGCTAAATTCATGTTTAAGACAAGCTTCATTTTAAGAATAGCAAAGATGTTGGTGAAAATATATAAGAACATTAAACACTTTCCCTTTTTTTTCAGGAAAGCTCTGGAGAGTCTGGCTGGTCGAGAATCAGGAGACCCCCACCGTGTAAGAGAGCAAGCTCAGAGAGAGATGGATGCACTTCGAGGCTCATTTAACAAGAGGATAGCTGACCTAGAACAAGTAAACACTAGAAATAAATCTTCTTTTTTTGTAATTTTTATCCCCAATTACATGTTGTTTTTACAATTTGTCTTGGCTCCACAGGACCGAGTTATCCAATGTGCAGTATCGTAGAAGTTTTTCAGAGTTGGACGGTCACTAAAGTCATCATTTCTCAATTTGTCTTTTAATGTCAGTGTTTGCGAGCAGCTGAGGAAGAGCTCGAGAAGATGGCAGCCATCGCTGAGCAGGAGAAGGTTAAGAATATTAACATGGAGAAGCAGCTCCAAGCCCTGGGTACACCGAGCACCTTCTCCTCTCCTCTCCTCCCCAGCCCAGTTCACGATCTGCACCAGGTCCTGCAGGAAAAAGACAAGTAGGGATACAAAAGCTACAAGCAGATCAAATTATTAATAAAATTAAACAGATATATATACATATTTTCTGTATTAAGACTTAAATGTCCAATATTTTTCCCCATACCAGTATAATAGAGCAGCTCAAGATCACTTTAAAGAACCAGGAAGCTGTGATCCATCAGAGGAACAATAAAGACCAAATGGCAGATGCACCATCGGCTGACTATGTCAAACAGCTGTCTGATCTTATCACCAAGAAAGATCAGGAACTTGAGGTGTGGAGTTCAGGTGTTTTCTTGTTGTAGTCAGGTGTCAAACCATCAAATAATTTAGTAATTCATTGCCAAGCTTTAAGATTACATGTTTTCAGAGAAATTACATTTATTGCCACTTTATTTCCAATCTCTAAGTAACTGCAACATCCTTGGACTATTTGCAATATAAAAATAAATAAAACGTTTTGCTCTCTGTTCCTCAGGCCCTGAGGGATGCACTCCATGGAGAGAAGGACAAAACACAACCAGACCATCAGGTTGGTCTTATGCTTTTTTGGCTTCTTTCCACAAATTTGTGTTTTTAAGCTAATGTTGTTGCTTTTGTCTTACTCATGAGTAGACTTATACCAATCATTCTTCTATAATTCTTTATCTAGTATCCAAAACCAATAGCTAACTCATTTGCCTGTGCATGAATGTGCAAAGCCCATCAAATCTAAACACTCACAGACTAATTAATGCCCACACCACATCATAGTGTTTGCTTTGTTTGTTCTACACAAAACAGAGACCTTTGACTTCAGAGTATTATCTGTGTACATATGTGTCTGTTCTAGCTATGGAAATGTATTTATTTATTGTTTTGTATATTTGGTGCAGTGGTTAGCACTGTCGCCTGACAGCAACAAAGTACTGGGTTCAAATCCCAGGTTGGCCAGGGTTTTTCTGTGTGGAGTTTGCATGTTTTCCCCGTATTTGCGTGGGTGCTCTCCAGGCACTCGCACTGCCTCCCACAGTCCAAAGACATGCAGGCAGGTTAATTTTTAAGTTTAGTACACCTGGATGACTAGAAACAGGAAATTGTTCAACCATGACTTCCTGTTTTACAGAAGTATAACTATGAGGTCAAACTCCCTTAGTCATTCATCACAAGAATGACAGCTGGTGTACTGCAGAAGTTAGTTGGGTCTTGGGGTCAGAAAGTCTCCAAAACTACAATCTGAAGTCACCTACATCACCACAAATTGTTTTGGAAGGATTTCAAGAAAAAAGCCTCTACTCTCATCTAGAAACAAACTCAAGCCTCTTTAGTTTGCCAGACACTACTGGAACTTCAAATGGGGTCGAGTTCTGTGGTCAGATGAAACCAAAATAGAGCTCTTTGGCAATAAATACCAGAGGTGGGTTTGGCGCACACAGAGAGGTGGCTTATGGAAAAGTACCTCATGCCCACAGTTAAATATGGTGTTGGGTCTTTAATGTTTTGGGGCTGTTTTGCTGCCAGAGAATCTGGGCATCTTGAATGGTTTACTGACCACAAAATCAAGGTCTTGCCCTGGTCATCCCAGTCCCCTGACTTGAATCCCATAGATAACCTGTGGGGTGAACTGAAGAGGAGAGTCCACTAGCATGGATCTTTGAGACCTGGCGATCCCTTGCCATGTATTCTCCAACCTCATTAGCCATTACAAGAGAAGACTCATGGCAGTTATCTTGGCAAATGGAGGCACCCTACTTACACTAGGGTGCCAATATTAGTGGAGGGCACTGTATGCAAAACAAAAAAAAATCAGTAAGAGTGGGAAATACTTTTTCCAAGCAGTGTACTTTGGCATGTTTTATAACTTGCTTTGTTCATATGCCTCCTAGTACCAATTTATTTTTGTTCTCTGCTACTGAGGAGTCAGGGTACTCTCACTTTCTCTTCGTTGCATGCCTTTATTGGATGTCTAACAAGAAGTTTACATTACTGTTATTATCTGAAGTAGGGAATTTGGAGGAGGAGGAATAATCTCAGTTGAATCCATGTAATAGCAACTGTTTCCACTACTTGTGTTGCTTGATCACTATTTGTTTTGCCTGACATTGTTGTAACCTATGGAGTAATCCCTCGATACCCTGTAATCTTGTAAGTAATGGCTCAGTAAACCTGCATTTAAGTGTCCTTTTATATGTCTGTATTCTGTAAGTTATACACTCTGTGGATTTGGGGACTGAACATTATGATACAAATGTTTAACATTAAATGTGAATCTTGCTCATTTGGCTCATATCATGTACTGTAATGCTTGATAAAGCATTACTGTACAGTTAATAGCTAAGATAGCTTTTGGTTTTTGTTCAGAAGTTTACACGCACGTGATATAGATACCCTGTTTTAAAGTGGTAATTAAAGCATTATGCAGGCAGTTTGGGGAAAGTACAGTGTTGTTAACATTCAGAGTAGAAAATGGCTTTATTGGGCAGTGTCCATAGTTCCTCGTCAGACCTTGGCTTCTGCAGGTCACAGTGTTAAGACTGGATTACCATGTTATTTAAAGATAGTTCCTCTGAGAATTATTTATGGCCATCTTTCTTTATTAAATGTAAAAATCTATGTAAACTGCCCACTGTTTGCCAGATCTGTGTAGTCAAAAAAATGTGCTGCATGTATTGTAAAAAACTGAAAGACTGTCAACAAGTTACTCTTCAGGGGCATGACAAGGCCTCGAGTGGCCTCTCCCTGATGGAGGTGTAATGGAATGTGTGACATGCAGTTGAACACCTTCAATCCTAAAACAGATTTTTAGACGTTCTTCCAGACAGAGTGGACTCTATGGGAGTCTCCTGGGGAGATGTCTTTGTGAAACTGCTTTATGTGATGCCCTAAAGCTAGAGATGGTCTGGCACTGGCAGTAACACAGATCACTGCAGTCGTCCTAGAGGATTTGATCTAATTGAATGTGTGGGGGATAGTGCAATAGAGGCGGGAGCAGGGATTATTAAAGGCTTAGGGCTTATAGTGCTCTGCACTCAGTCATTCTCCTCTGTGCTTCTCTGGCTGATTCAGTGAGACAATATGATAGATGGCTCTTCCATTGCTGGCAGGCCGATGACCATTGGGTCTTTGGACACTTTGTCACTGAGGCTTTTTGGGTTTGTTTTAACTGAGGGAGTCTGGATGATCTAAGCTGTCATGAAGGACCCGTGTCGTATATGTGGTGTTCGACTTGTGGGAAGTCAATGTCGCTGGATATTTAGTTCATCAGGACAGAGGAAGCTACAAGTCATTCTGTCCCATGTGCTGGGCAGGGAGGTGACTCGTGATGGTAATGGAGAGTTTCTCTGTGGGAAATGTGTGTTCCAGCTGGAGAAGGTGGTACAGTGTGACATAAACATCAGCCAACTGCAGGATGAACACAACAGTCACATCCAGAAGCTGCAGGCAGAGAAAGAACGCCTGATCCAGTGCATTATACATGTCTACAACAAAAACAACCCAAGCCTGGACAAGAGTGACAGGGAGATCAGCTGCAAGACCCAACTCAGGTCTGCTGGGCTGAGCAGTCCTGATGATGAGGTTGTATGTCAGCTGGCCACTGAAGGACAACAGTTCAGAGAGTGTGGAATCGGTCACCTGGAGAATCGTATAAGAAGGTGTGTTAGTCTGGATAGAATTGTTAGTGGAGGTGGGGTGTTGCCAGGACGCTCAGGCCTCAAGAGTCTTGGCTCAGCAGCAGGACTTGATGTCTCTATAAAGACCTTTGATCTCCAAGGCACACGCCACCGTTCACACAGCATGTACCTGGACCTGGTCCAACGTAAGGGCACACTATCAAAGCCTGGATTCAAAGGTCGCTCCACTTCCCTGCAGTCCTTAAATCGAGACTTTTCTTCAGACCCCTCCTCAGACCCTCCACCCAAACTAAAGCTCAGAGGGGGCAAGTTGCTTGCCAGATGTGGTGCTACTGATGACCCAGGAGAAAAGGTTCAGACTAGAGCACTGCTTCATAGCTCTTCAAGTCAGCCCTCTGTGATCTCTGACCTGATCCAACTCCTGCGCTGCATCCCAAAGCAGCAAGTGTCTCGCCCTGTAGGGACCCACATCCCAGTCCTGAAGAAGTTTAGCACTAGGGACCTCAATCCTCGAGCTAAACGCAGACATAGAGAGGCAGAGTGGAAGTCTTTGCATGATCTTACAGAGGAGTTTGATGATGAATACACCCCTGTCAAAGTGGAGGTAGTACTTTTCAGAAATCACAGTAGGGCAAAATGTTATAGCAATGAGCTATGACAGAAAACAGTTTTACTCATTATTGCTGGTATTAATAAAATTTCCCTTTGCTGTTCTGTGTGTTTCTTGGATTTACTAAGAAGAAGAGTGAGATTAATCGTTTGGAGTCTTGCAATAAGCTGCTGACTGAGGAGCTCACACAGGCAAAGGCCACCTATGAGGACCTGAAAAAAACACTGGAGGATACCCAAAACCAGAACAAGGTACATGGAGAAACGTGACCATGTTAATTTCTGTATTAGACAGCTTTCTTTGTGTAAAATCACTTTTTCTATTATGAACAGACCCTGTCAGGGAAGTTGGAGGAGAAGGAGAATGAACTCAACTCTGAAAAGAAAAATGCTCTGAAGAGGGACAAAACAATCCAGGGGCTGACTCAGGTCCTCAGAGAAAAGGAAAAGGAGGTACATTTAATACCATTATTAAGTTTAAAAATGGTATTATGGTAATTCTGACAGTTGTTAACTGTGACAATATTTCACATGTCTGTTCTCTCACTACTCTGTATTATACAATGCACCAACACCAGCCTGGCTGTCTCTCTCTGTTTATGCATAGATTGCAGAGCTGTGTCATGAGATTGAGGACAGGGATGATGCCCTCGCCAAAGCTAGAGAGGCAGCACATAAGGCTCAACTGCAGAAATACCAGGTACTGTGAGAATAATATCACCTTTATATAGCAGGCCAAACGTAGACTGTAACATAATGTAAATGTGTAGGTGCCTGTTCATATATTTTTGTTCTAAGAGGTTAGAAACTCTCAAAATGTTAAAGAAACAACATTTTTTTTTATCTTAGTGACAAAATGCAATTGTAGTCTCTGGTAAATATCTGTATATTCTTTCAGGGAGTAGAGGAACACCAAAACCTTTTAATGGCAAAGCAAACAGAGCTTGCCCAACTCCAAGGTGAACACCATGTCAAGCTTCTTGAAGCCCAAAAGCTACAGCGTGCTCTGGACAGGAAGGAGCAGGAGCTGGCTGACTTACAGCAGGCAAAGGACCAGCTAGAGGTGGACCTGGAGGACCTGCAACAGCAGAAGAAGAAAGGAGACAAGGCCCTGAATGTAAGACAGCAGCAGCACAATTGTGTTCCAGTGGCTATTTCATTTCCAATAGCCCTAAATGATTCTATATCCTCTTTTCTTCTATCTACCATCATTTGCATATTGGATTTTGTGTAACAGTATTATAACACCCCCCCTCGTAGGATCTGAACAATCAGCTGAAGAAGCTAAGTGGTGAGATTGGTGAGAGGGAGAGTGCTCTGGAGCAGCAGTACCAGGAGATGCTTGATCAAACCAAAAGAAAACTGCAGGCACATGAGGTCACCATTCAGAGACTCACATCCACCTTGGCTGATAAAGAGCAACGGCTACAGGTAACAAAAACCTTGAGACACGTTGTAGACCAAAATATTAAAATCTTTCTCTTTCTGTATATTCTTAATGTCATGTGTGAGTGTGTGTGTGTGTGTGTGTATAAATAATATAAATCTGCAGTTTCCAAGGTAGCTGTTTACATTGTTTTTATTTGTGTTCATCAGGAATACATAAACATGATCAGAGATTTTGAGCAAAGCAAAAGCCCAGGAGGAAATGATAACATGCTTTCCAAGCTGCGGCAAAGGCTGAAAGAAAAGGAGAAGGCTCTGGAGGTGTGCACTCCTTCATTCTAATCCTCTCATCACAGTGATTAAAATTCACTACTGACATTCTTTATGCTCTCACAGCAAGCTCTGGATGAAAAATTTGCTGCCATTGAAGAGAAAGACAATGAGATTCATCAGCTGCAGCTGTTACTAAGGGAAAAGGAAAGAGACATGGATAGGCTTAATAATTTGCTCTCTCACAATGAAGAAACCATCAATGTGAGTAGCCATCACTGTTTGATTAAGGGTGATCTTAGAAAGACGCCACAAATATGTCTTTTTCCTTTATAATTAAAAACAAAATAGCTTTTGGGAGGTTGGACTTCAATAACATTATAAAATTATTATTAGTTATAATTATTGGTCTCAGTAATAAAATTACTGTCTTCCCATTCCTCTCCTTACAGAGTTTTGACAGTCTGATCAAAGAGAAGGACGTGGAGCTGCAGCATCTTGCAAATACTCTAAAAAACCTACAGAGAGCTAAGCAAGATGTAGAGGACAACCTGAACAGATCACTGCGGGAGAAGGACTCCATCATCAGCCAGCTACAGCTCTCCCTGGAGGGCAAGACAAAAGACATGGAGGTTAGTGACAAAAGTCACCTTCACACACCCCCGCTGTACAGTCATGGTGTTTTTTCACAATTTTTCACATTTTTAGGCATTTATGTGAGGTAGTTTTTTTTGCATTCTTATTCTGTCCACTTTTGTCTTTAGAAAATGGCTGAATTGATGCTGAGCCAGTCACAGACTCATGCACATGACCTGGCTGAACAGATGAGTCAAAGGTTAAAGGTCACAGAGGCTATGTTGGCTGAGGCTGTGAAAGCCAGAGAAAGGCTGGTTGCTGACAATGAGAGTGCCGTGGAAGGATTGTTGGCCACAATTAATAGCAAGGATCAACTTCTCAAAGTAGGCATTTAATTATGAAAACATTAACACTGCGTTCATTCACTTCTGTGTACAGAAATCTTTAACTAAGTGAACTCACTGAACCTTGCACTTTCTTTCTGTACTGTTGCCTCTCTAGGAGTCTGCAGAGCACTACAACCGCATATTGTCTGAGCGTTCTCAAGAGATTCAGGAACTGAAGAAGCAGTTGTCTGACATGCAGCAGCAGCTTAACACCACTGAGAAGCAAAGCTCCACAACAGCTCAAGAGGGTTATTTAGAGACTGCAGAGCTCAGAGCCCTGCTTGCTGAAAAAGACAGCCTCATTAACGTAAGTTCCTCTAGGATACTACAGTCACTCTGCTGTAAAATTTTCTTGATTTAGAAACCAAAAAAAGGAGAGGAAATCAGAACCCACAAAGAGATTAACAAAACCTCCATTCCTCCATTTTGACAATGTAAATGTTTGAATGAGAACTTTGAGAACTTATTACCTTTATCAATCTGTAGAAACTTCTCCAACGTGGTCAGGAAAGGGACCAGTTTCTGTCAGAGATGAGGCAGAAAGACGAGTCGGCTCATGTGCTGGAGCTCAGACAAACTATACAGATCATGCAAGAGAAGTTGGACGAGAGGGAAGGTGAGGCTTTTAGAAAACTCCACACTGCATTTATAGATTACATTGCAGTGTTGTCCTGATTTTATTCTGTTTTTTTTGGTACTAAAGCCGAATTGTCCAGGAGGAACAGTGAGGAAAATGTAGAGAACATTCCACTCTCCAAAAAGACAGTTGTCCTTCTGAAGAAGGAACTAGCACAGAAGACAGAGGCGCTGAACAAAGCCCTGAAGAGGGAGAATGAACTGAAGATTTCATTGGCAGAGCTACAGTCATTGCTGTCTAAACTTGAGGGTTGTAATGAAGGCCAGGCTGCTAATATTGAGTCATTGACTGCCACTCTGAAGACCAAAGATGAAATTATAAGTGTAAGTATCACCTAATTCGCAGGCTCAGACTCTCCTAGTACAACATACAGCAACTTTAGATAAAGGTTTTTCTCTGATTGCATTTGAACTCATGACCTCTTCTTCAGCAAGCTGAGCTTTCATGTGCGTTTATGTTTCGGAGCAGGTTCTTCACCAGCATCTTGGTCAGACAGGGGACAGTAAGGCTGATCATACCCAGGATCAAGTTATTGGCTCTGGCATGGAGAGATCACTACCAGAGCTACCACAAAGAGAGAAAACAATGATTGGTGGAGACAGCCAACAAGAAGTAAATTAAAGGCTCTATCTATGTTTTTGCTGTATTAAATAACAGAAAATGGCTTGCTTACAATTAACAGTAATATCATTTCACTTTAATATTTCTGTCTTCTTTAAGGCATTACCCAATCTTTTAGCTCTGCAACAAGAGCACGATGCTCTGAACAAAGCCCTGAGAGCTGAACAACAGCTCTATTCTAGCCTTGTCCGGACTGTAAAGGAGCAGGACAGGTAGGGATAATATTCGTAATAGCAAGATATCATTGCAGTGAAAATGAAAATGTTATTTTGATTAGATGATTTTATTACTGTAGAAACCATTATCTGAGTATATACATGTGCATTTTGCAGTGCCCAGCGTCTCCATGCTTTGCAGCTGGAGCTGACAGCAGTGCAGCTCCTCAGGCAGCAGCTAGAAGAGAGTGTCAGGACTAACGAGGAGCTAAGGGATGACTTGGAGAGAGAACTACACCGAGCCAAACTCAGAGAAGGTGCAGTGCAAACACACTGGGTAGTAGATGATAATGTGGAGTGACAAGAGAAGAAAAAGAAATAGCATAAGTTTATTGCTAAGTTTGGTAGAAGAATTAGGAAACTATAGCTCAGTGAGATGTATATGAAAACTACAGTACTAGGGAGCACAAACACACCCGTTGTCTTTGAGTGTGTTTACTCCACCAAGCTGGTGACAAGCTCACAGCAGATATTATCTGTATTCATCTGTCACTTTTTTTCTGCATGTACACCTGGTCCCTTCACTCATCTGTGTTCGTTCTGTTCTTTACATCATCACCTCATCTGCTTGTCTTTGTCCACTCTAGAGTTACTAACTGTTCTGTTATTCTTTCAAATGTAATTGTTTCCACACTGTTTCTCTGTCCTTTACTAAAATCAAATAAAGGCTGCTGTTGGCCTGTCTTCCTCTCTGTCTCTCACTTTTTAACATGCTGTCCTCTTGTTTTAAATGTTCCATTAAAATGTTGTCTGTTGATTGCATCACCTTTCTAACACCACTCTGGTCATTAAGCCAACCCATCTAACCATCTGTCACATGAATTATATTTACTTGCATAACCATAGCATTACATAACAACTTTAAGAAGGTTGTGAGTACTGCTAAAGTCACAGATACTACTATAGAGTAGAATGCAGTATGATGTCAGTATGCATGAGACTGATTAAAACTGTCACCGTACACTCAGGTAGTTATCTAATCCCCCACCCCTGCATAAAGAGAGAGAGCCAGGTGTATAAATAGGTCAACTGTAAGTAACAGGCTCGTGGCTAACTTCACACAAAATGCAAAATAAATTAAGCTACAGCAATCATTTTTCTTGTTTTAGTTATTTAATTGTTAAACTTTACATACAATATGTGTGCATGCATATTATTTATAGACAGATACAAAAACAAATTATTTTTGTATTATTTTTTATATTTTGTATTATATTTTGTACCATAGTGATTATGCATATTATAGACTTCCTACAGTAGCGTACCTGCTTCAAAATACAAAGAATGTGGAGACGTGTCAAATGCATATATATACATTTTTTAAAATGTGAGCAACTTGATTCAATTTTACATAGAATATTCATTCATTCATTCATCTTCTGAACCGCTTAGTCCCCACAGGGGTCACGGGTGTGCTGGAGCCTATCCCAGCCAGCTTACGGGCGAGAGCCGGGGTACATAGAATATTTATTATATTTTATAAAAATCTTAGGCAATATATTTTAATTTAATTTGATCATTCTTTGTCAGAATGGTATGTTATTTTGTATAAAATCTGCACTTGTGTGTGTCTATACACGTGTATTCAGGATTTTTATTGTTGTAAAACCATTAAA
>OMLM01003772.1:72458-124620 GCA_900302695.1 Helostoma temminkii | reverse complement strand
CTTTCCTAATCACTCCCTGTTTTTTTTTTTTATCTGTGTGTCCCATTAAATGGTCTCTTTGCCATGCCACATTAGACATATCATGCCATTCTACTGTTGCTGTGCAGTGTTTTATAGATTCTGTTCCCTCATTAAGTTTTCTTTTACAAAGCCATGTGTATCATACTCGCCTCCCATCCTCCCATTACTCTAGCAACTCGACAAAATGCAGCAGACGCAGGTTTCGGTTCAGAATAACAAGACATACCATTCATGTCAGGAGAAAGAGAGCCAGACAGACATCAAACTTGAGGTATGAAATGGATGGTAATTTGAACTTTAAAAACTTTTGAAATAAACAACATTTATTGTAAATATTAGAAGACTTTCTATTTCACATGTAAAATACAATTTTTTAGATGGTGTCTGGAAAACTATTGGGTGATGAAAGCATGGACAGTGGCCTTAGCCAAAATAGGGAGCACACTCACTCTGGCAACAACACTTGGGACACTGGAGAGAGAGATTCTAGAGAGAGGAATGGCGATATGGTGGCACTTAAATCTCTGCTGACTGACTGGGGGGCTACATCAGTCTCACACCTTAGGTGGGTCTTTTCTTCAGCAGTGTCCAGATCCTACTTTCTATTGTTATTTAGAGTCGTTAACTAATGAAATGTCCATTATTGCAGAGAGCAGATGCTCAGACTTAGATCAGAAAACGTGGAGCTGCAAGGTCTCCTGAAAGAACAAAAATCTACTGAGCCTAAAGAGAGAGAGAGCACAGATGCCTCAGGAAACAGCAGCGATGGGCAGGCTGAACTGAAACAGAGTGTGGAAAAAGTGCAGGCTGAGTCAAAAGGTCACTCCAAGTTGCTGAGGGAAAAGAGAGAGAAGACTCTAAAGAACCCTAAAGACGTGGCAGATGAGGAGCTCCCTGTCACCACTCAGTTAACTGTCAACACCACAGAGGCTATGGAGAGTCCACAAACTGAAAGCCAGACACAGCACAGGAGGAACTCAAAGCAGCATGTTGCAAAACATTGGGTAGGTTTTGTACTACAACAGTAACTACAATAGTAATAGAAATACACACCATGCATTCTACATCTTACTATTTTTAAGATGTACTTTTCTTTTCTTTTTTTTATGTAGGCTGGTGTCAAATCTCGGCTCCCTGTCCCGGTGAGACTGAGAGTGGATGCTAGCCGCAGCAGCAGCACGCAATCTATTAGCACTGATGATCTGCAAACTGATGCACTTCAGCATCCCCAGTTGGATGTTGTCTATGGGTCTGACCAGCAATTACATGAAGACCATGACTCTCCCATGTCTCCCCAGGAAAGCACTTCCCCTTCTTCCACACTCAGACATGCACATTGTAGCCTCAGCTCAGTAGAGTCAGACAAGGGCTCTGAAGCTGAAAATAAACCCCAAACTGACTCTGCTCTTTTCACTCAGTTGGAGCTCCTCCACCAGGAGTGCCAGGAGAAAGAGGCTCTGATCAACAAGCTCAGTGAGGAGCTTGTTGATTGGGAAGAGCTTTATGCTCAGCTTCAGATAAAGGAGCAACAATATGTGGACGCTTTACAAGCCGCAGAATCCACTATTGCTTACCTGACTGCATGCAATCTGGATAGCCAGCGAGGATTTGGGTCACAAGCCAGTTTGGGTACAGGTTCTGGCTCTGTGGGCTCAGATGCTGCTTTCCATAGCAGATGTATGGAACTGCAGAAATCCCTACAGGAGAAGGAGGAGCTTAACAAACAGCTTATAGAGCTTCTGACCATGGCAGAGCAAGCCATCTCCTCTGGCAGCCAGGAAAAGAATCCAGAAATCAGTGATCTTTGCTTAAAGATAGAGGGGGCCTTACAGCAGGTGAATGCATCATCAAATAGAGACAGCCAAAGAGATATTTTAGGAAGCACTGCTGACTCTATTCAGGAGTTACAACGACGTGCAGACTCTTTGCAGGAGGCACTTTTGGAGCAGAATAGGCTTAATGCAGAGCTGCAAGAAAAACTGAGAGCTGCAGATGCTGCTGCACAACAGGACCACAGTAGTAACGGGAGTAGCCAAGATGGTAAATGTTCAAGGCAGACAGCAGAAGAAAATGAGTCAAGGGAACACCATGGAGCAAAGGGAAGTTCTGATAATTGTAGTCTAAATCAGGAGATGACAAATGTTCTGGTGAATTGTCTTAGTGCAGCAGAGTCTACCATCGCTTCTTTGGCAGCACACTGTTCAAATATTGGATCATTGCCATCTGCTAGATCGTTACAAATCCATCCTGACCTGCAGATGAATTTAGACAAACTTCAGAGAGCTCTGCAAGAGAGGCAGAAACTGGGAGGATCCGCTCAGCAAACTACAAAATCCAACAAGAATCAGTCTACTGCTTCAGATGCAACAAAGGGACAACTTCATCAAGAGCTTCATCAAAATATCTGCTTCCTCTGTAAAATCTTCAGTGGTCTGTCCCAGAGGATTTCTGAACTGCAGGCTTCCTTACAAGAAGAACGGGGTCATAGAGAGGAGACAGAGGCCCAAAGGATAATGCAGGATGGAAAGGCATTACCTCCAAGTGTTCAGGTGCAACTAGAGACTCTCCACAAAGCACTGAGAGAGAAGAAGAAAGCATGTAAAAGCCTGGAGGAGAAACTGGCCACTGCTCTTACCAAGCCACACTCCCCTGAAACTGCACATAAAGGTAAGATAACGCTGGTTCAGGTTTGCTTCAAGATTTTATGAAGACATTTATGTGAAGTTAGCATTTCATTAGGCAACATTGATCAGGAACACTGTGAAGGAGAGAGACAAGATTCTGTACTCATTGAACAATTTCTTCCTAACCCAACATATATTGCCTCCACTGCCAGCTCTGGAGCAGGATGACAAAGGCGTGCAGGTGGATTTACAGGACCTGGGTTACGAAACCAGTGGCAAGAGTGAGAACGATAGGGAAGAGAGCAGTAGCACAGGTAGACGGATTCTGGACAGACTATGCATGTCTGTCTGCTGAGTGATCACTAATCTCAAATATGGATAGATACCATCTATATACTTGCATGAGGACTCAAAAAAGGCAACTGTAACACTGTCTCTTATTTGAATGTTTTATGTTTGGGTCTCATAACCACACAATCTGTTTTCTGGTTTTAACTTGGGATTTCTCAACACTATCAGATTTGAATGGGCTGTCAATATTCTACATTGACAAGTTCTTGCATGTTTTCACTCTGAAGTTTGGGAATGTTTTTCCGTCACTCAGCAAACTTTCACTTTTATTTCTTGTCTTGTCTCAGCTCTATCTCAAATTATTTTTTCCCCCTCAGTGGCACCATCACCTCTTGTTTTCCACAACTTATTTTCCCGTTTTGACTTTGACGGTTTCTGTGGTCTTTGTGTTGCCAGATCTAGAGGCTGGTGTGAAACCTAGTTGCAGTGCATCTAGCCTGCCCTCCCTGCTGAAACATGAACAGACCACCTTCTCCTCTACTGAAAACCTGGACTCAACCTCCAGCACACCATACCCTAGTTCACCAGCTCTGAGCTCAGCCAAGGTATTATTAACTTATTGTTCATAAAGCCCCCCCATTCCCCAACAATGAATGTTCATGTATCATATGCTGCCTAAGCAACTGTATCTCGGTACTGCAGGTCTGTCAAGGTTTTGATTTTTTTTCCCTATCAAACCTGTAATATTAGTTAACTAGCCCCAGCTTGCAGTAATTTTAGCAAAGGAATGCTGTTCTTTATGTCCGTGTCATCGAATTAGCTTTTGTGGGAATGTTGAAAACCAGAGCATTAACCTCAGCCTTTCAGTGTGTGTATATATATAGAGTTATAAGTATCCTCTAGATGATTATTTGATCATTTTAAAATGAGTAAGATAGAAAAAATAAAAGCTAACAATAGTTAACTTAGTGAGCCAGTGACCACTGATTAAAATCTGCAAGCGTTTTTTCTATTCACCTGACAAAATTTGCAGTTGCTGGTGAGAAGTGGGAAGATTTTATATACCTGAACTCAAGAAACTAATGTTACAACATTAATATAACATTTGAGTGTTAAATCTGCCATTGTGGTCATAATTGCTTTTCAATTTCAATTTATTTACATAAATTAACAAAAGTAATCTCAAGGCACTTTACTATGTAAGGTTTAACACCTTACAGAATGTACAATACAACTATATAGGAAATCCCCAAAAACCCTTGAGCAGCACAAAGTGACAGTGGAGAGGAAAAACTCCCTTTAATGGAAGAAACCTCTAGCAGAGGTAACCAGGCTCAATAACAACATCCAACAGAACAATAACAACAAGCAGTAAACAAAAAACTGGGAAGGTTGGCTGGGCCAACACACCAGGAACATTCAGCTCCAAGGCAGGGGATACCTGCAGAAAAGTATAGAAAGAGGAAGAAGCACAACTACTGGAGAAAGAATACACCAAGTAAATAACATACATGCAACTAAGGAGAGTGTGGCTCAGTGAACTGTAAAAAGTTATGTAGAAATCCCAAATAATGGCAGACACTATTAATTATATGAATTTTACTAAACCTTTGTCTCTTTTCAGGTTAGTCTGAAGAGCTTGCAGGTCTATGATGAGTACGGTGTTTCTGAGGACCCTCTGCAGCTTCAGGCACAAGTCAAAGAGCTGAAGGTTCAGCTAGAAAACCAGACTAAACTGATCCTCCAAATGCAAAATCTTCTACGAAGGAACTCCCTGTCCAGTGATCTTGTTGCCAACGCCTCTGACCCATCCATTGTCAGGGATCAAGAAGGTACACAGAAGGATGACTGTAGCCAGGAGAAAAGTTACAGAACTGGGCGGCTATCTGAGAAAAAGGAAGGGGAGAACCAGACAATAAAGAATAAAAGCAGCTTTCTGGACCTTGACATGGAAAGAGAGAGGCCACTGAACAGAAGCATGAGTGAACAGCTACAACAGAGTCGCAGCCGCTCTACATCCCCAGCAAGGTCTGGTCTATTATCGATATTCTACTGCCTTTACTCTGTGTGAAACCTGCACTCATTTTGTAAATCAAACCTTGACTCATGCTGTTAACCTTCCCTGCTTGTTCTCATTGTGTCTTCTCCTCAGACTGGACTCCCTGGTGCAGTCACAGGCCAGGGAGTTGTCACAACTAAGGCAGCAAATTAAGGAGAGCCGCAGGCTGGGTGCCCTGCATCGTCGGCAGCTGGAGCAGCTGAGCAAGGCCTTTAAGGATCTACTGCAGGCCAGTGAAGTTGACTGCTTCATGGAGGAGATGGTGAAAGAACAGCTGGACAAAAGCCTGAGCCTCCTGGACAGGCTGGAGGGACGACTGGACAAAGGTAACTACTGTCTTGATGTTGTATAAATGCATTTAAATAGCAGTAATTTATCAAAAATTTGACACAATGATTTGTGATACATTGCTGTTATAAGATTCACAAATCTCCAGTAATAAATGTAATAGAGCTTAATACTGATCTGTCCCACAGCTGGTCATTAACTCACAATATTTAGTAAATCGACAGGGCAGTAAGGTGTTTTAAAAGCAGTTATGCTTTGTCATATGATAACAGACCTTTCGAGGTTTAACAAAGAATGGACAGAGATGAGACAGAAGAGCAGTCATTCGTAAGTGATTTTAACAGACAGGTCCTTGACAGCATCTTTCCCTCTGTCTGCTAGGGGAGTCTCATCTAGATAATGAGGATGTGACGGCTCTTGAACTGTCCCACAGGTATGTCTCATACTCACATACTGCACTTGCTTGTTATTGTTGTTTTTTTATATATTAGCCAATTTTTTGAATCCCTTCATAGTGGAACAACAGTATCTATAATTTAGTTTTCTAGGAGTGTGAATTCAATGGTCCCTTTATGATGCACTTAATATGAATGATTCAGCATTCCAGCAGTGAAGAAGTTAAGTTTTTTTTTTTTTTTAATGAATATAAAAACTCAGCATTATTGTATGTAATATTAAATATGACACAAAATGTTGAAAAGGTGATTGGGTGCGACTGTGGTAACACATTTTGTCAAGCACTGATGGGATGTGATGATGTTCAGGGTCACTGGCTGAGCTCATGACTCTGTTAAAGCCCCCTCCTCACCACCCAACCACCCAGTCAATTGCCATATTACCCCCGAGCTGTGTGTGTTGTTGGTTTTGAATAGTCTCCTGCTGTTGACCTAATTTTTCTGTGTCAACCAAAACATTAAGGTCATACTGCCCCTAACTGGGTCAATGGTGTTTCTCAATCTTAAGGACATCAAATTAACTTGCTGTTGTATAGTCATTTGAACATTTAATATTTTTTTCAACAACACTGTATCTTTAAGATTAGAAATTAAAGTTGCTAATAGTAATCTAGGTTAATCCTTTATCATTAATCTGGGCAGTCTTGGGGAGCTTCGGCAGGGATCACACTGTCTGCTGTCCTATGAGGAGAGCATGAGAGATCCTCTTGACAGCCCAGCAAGAATCCAGCTGGAATTAGATAATCTGCGTTTGGAGCTAGAGGGCGAGAGAGAGCTGCTGCACCAGCACGTCAGCCTCCTCGTTCAACAAAACCTCACCCTGGTTGAATGCTCCAGGGAGCAGTTGGACCTGTGAGTGGGTTTGATCCAGACAGCATGCCGTTTGCTATGAACCACTTTTTGATATTTTCCAGCTGTGTGTTTTCTGAGAGTTGTAAGACATCTGGTTAGGAACGTATTTTGTTTCTGCCTTTCAGTTTGGTCATTCTCCTTTTCTGAGTGCAATTTCTCAAGCTGTTTGTGTAGTTCTGTTCCTGAACACCCAGTGGGATGATGTGACTGATAAACACCAGCTGTCACGTGTTCATAAAGACTGCTAGTATTAACATGACTCGTTCCCCCTTCTTCATCCTTCCAGGTTAGCTAAAGAGCTGCAAGAGAAAAACCGTCTGATCCAGAGCCTGCAGAGCCAGGTCAGATGTCCCAGCAGCCACCACAGCTCCCACTCTGATGTGTACCACTCGGACAGGAGCTCCTCTTCTGGTCACAGTATTTCGGTCACACAAGGTGGCAAACAAGCTCACAGTAAGCATTTCCAGATGCAACACTAAAATACTTAGTATTAGTAATAACATAATTAATTGGTGAAGGAATCAAGTCCACTTATAGTCTTAGGCAGGGCCTGAAATTGAAAATAAATTTCACATAGGGGAGGATTTCTCAGCTTTCCAACTTAGAGAATCCTCTGAACCATTGTTGTTTCTCCTTTTCTCTTAATGGTCATCTCTTTAAGCTCAATTAGTGTTCTTACTTCTATTGGCCCTTTTTATCTTATCACCATGTTTTGTTATTTCACTTTCCATTGCTAGGTCAGCTGACAAACTTCTCATTAAAATAACTTCATCTTGAAGTGTCTGTTTTCTGTTTTAAAAGAAGGACAGCAGCCATCGCGATCTTTGCAGAATCTGCCTCACGCTTTCTTTTTCCCTGCTGCTGTTTGTGAAACACCATCTGAGTGGAGACTTAAAGTTGTGTGTGGAAATTGCCTGTATTAGAAGCACTAGATTTGCGGGAATCATTAAAATTATGTGCAATTTCCGCAATCCCGCACTGAAATTCAGACCCCGGTCTTAAGTAGTTAAGCAGTAATCAGTTGGCTGGAGGTTGGAGTTGGCTATTTTTGAGGTTGATTGGCCATCACCAATCAGTCTGAGATATCAGATTCTGTGCTACTCACACTTCCAAGCATGATGATTCACATTGTACACCGGAGGATGTAAGCAGAGTGGAGTGGTGAACATTTCCACTTTGTCCCCCACTCAAAGCCATCATTCTGAGTTGGGTTTAGCCATGTATAAAACCTGTGGTATGAGTGGGAGCAAAGGGTATCTGGAGCAGAACAGAGGGTAACACTGCCTCTCTTAAAAAGCAGCTCTGTCCAAAATCCACCCGCTTAAATGCTGTGTTGCACACACAGTTATAAAGTTACATCACAGCCACATACACGTAATTCTTTAACACGTGTGAAGATGACACAAAGCTTTTACAGGGAAGTTTGTCCAGTAACCTGAAGTACTTCTTTTTTTCTTTTTTTTAAAGAGAGTGAGAAAAGGATGCAAAATATAAAAGTTATGTAGTGGTCTTTTTTTTGTTAATTACAAATAAATTATTCATTAAAGAACTTTCAAAACATTTGGTTATGCTATCAATTATAATTCTTAGAAAGAAAATCAGAAAAGGCCAAGAAAATTACAATCTGTGTATCTCTAGTGTTAAGTGTCCCAATTCTTGGCTCGTCCTCTATTAAAAATTCAGATTTTTTTCCTTTATTGTGGTCTGTCCAGTGGTATGTCAGCAAGATTACCAGAGTCATTGTCCATGGGCCCATCCAGTCTAGTAATAGCACTTATTTTCCACTCAGATCCATTGTGTTGCAGTGAGCCATTTATAGGACAAAGCACACTGACAAAGGGCAGAGCAGGTGTCCAGTTTCAATCCACCTCCACTTATAGTTGCATTATTCAGTGCCATCTATCCGGTTCACTCTTCAAAATGTGTTTCCCATAGGAAGAGAGACGGTGCTGGCTATTAAGAGACAAATGAATCACATGTATAGGTGAGAGGTCCTGCAGAGGGTTCTAGAGACCCAAACTCACATTTCCCTCAATTCTACAATACTGTATACTTAAACATTTTACCTTTTTACCATAGCACTGGTTTATCTGGTTTTGCAGCTACTCGTCTTAGCATGAATGTTCCTGAGGTACAATTTAGGAATTTATTAAACCTCAGATGAGGGGAAAAATGTCTTAATATCTCTATTTAATATTCTCATTCTTACCTCCCTGTACATGTTTAGGCCAGCGACACCCAGCTGATTGGATAGGAACAGCTGCCTCTCCTGTAAGACGAGCTCAGGAGGACGGTGTGTCAGGTCACAGGGACGCTGCCAGCAGACTGCAAAGCCTGCAGTGGGAGAACGGACGACTGCAGGAGCAGCTGAGAAGCAGCGAGGAGCTCAACGCCACCCTCCGAAGTGAACTGGACCTGCATCGCTCAATTATGGCCCAGACCAGCTCCCACCATCAGGAACAGGATCAAAGCCATGACCAGGAGGGGTCGGGGCCTCAAACGGAAGCAGATAAACGAGACAGGGACATGAGCTCTCAGAAGAATGCTGCAGAGCAGCCTCACACAGTCAATTCAGGTAGGTGATTAGTATTAGTATATTACTCAGGTGGGCTTTTCCATGTTTACTACAGTACATAATAAGATTAATTATTGCAATAACGCGTTCTGATCAAATTAAAGCGGCGAGCACCTTCAAATTCAGCAGAATTATTAATTAAAGGAGCATTCCACTCATATTACAACTAAATTCAGTTTACTCATTAGTGAGCACTGCTCTGGATGAAGAGGGAGAAAGCCTAAGCTTCAAATTATGAATGTTCAGTGTGTGATTTAGTTGTTGTTTTTTTTTGTAGGTTGACCATGCTAGGGATTAATCTGCATTCATTGATCAGATTTTCATAATTTTCTTTTTATACAGCTTCTTTTAACTCACTTATTTAAGAGTAATGCCGAATGGCTAAAGTACCCCTTTAATTGATCTTTTTGCACGCATGTTATGCAGACCTGCTGGCAGAACATCTACAGGAGATCAGAGCTTTGCGTCAGCGCCTGGAAGAGAGCATTCGTACCAACGACCGTCTCAGGGAGCAGCTGGAAAGGAGACTAGCTGAGGTGGAGAAAGACCCAGGTACACACTATCCTGTTCTCTCATTGTCATTGCTATCAGTGGGAAAGTCTGCACACAAATGAAAAATATTTTCTCTCATGTCACATTTCAGCAGCTACGAACATCTTCATCCACGGTAATGAGGAGCAGGGCCAGCTGGCAAGCGAAGTCCGATTCCTTTGGGAACAAAACCAAGCTCTGAAGGAACAGGTCAACTTAGGGTCTAGAGGTAAACCCATAATTTCTTCCAAGTACAGAAAGAGACATAATTTAAGTAAACAGAGGTAGAGAATGCAAAATGCAAACAGTATAAATGCCCATATTGTACTTAACATTAATTTACAAATATTTTTTATTCCTCCAGACAAGCAAAAGGAGAATGACAAGCTACGGGAGACTCTGGCCAGGAGAACAGCCAAACTGGAGCAGAGCAGGAAGGAGTGTGAAGATCTAAGGCAGGAAAACAAGCGACTGCTGGAGAGGCTGGAGCACAGCAGCCAGGAAAACTCACAGCTGCAAGATGCACTTCACTACAGCAAAGAAGAGTTGCACAGGTACACACACAGGTGACATTAGAGCATTACTAGCACAGCTCATCTGATTGTGTCCTTGCAGTACACACATACTGTCATTACTCCTTTCCTCTGTGCAACCTGAAACTACACATGGCTGCTAATTACCATTTCTAACAGCTCATTACAATTGCCATTATTCTATGTCATTAGTTCAGCTCATAAACAGGGTAGTCTGTAATTTGAAGGCTCATTCACAAACACATACTATTATGACGATATGTGACCTCCTGCCCTGATTCCTACGTACAGTTGAGTGAGGCTGACATCTGAAACCTGGAGTCTAGTTTACAGTCAGATCACTTCTCTCGTTTTTTCTCATCTTGGCACAGTGTTTGTGGTGCTAGACATACATTCTTAGGCTCATTATGTTTTTCTATTTTAATGTGACTTTTCATACAGACAGTATGTGCACCTGGCGAGTTGGTTCTGTTTTGTTGCGGTTCGCAAAGCATAGTTTGTTGTGCTACAGAATTATGTTGCTTGTCTCTAATATATATTCTGTCTACATCATTGTTAATGAGAACAGTTCAGTTCATTCTTTAGGTGTGAAAAAGAGGAGAAAATGGGCTAAATGCAGGTTGTTAACTGTATAACAGTGAGTTATTTAAATGCATGTATTTCATTAACAAACAAGAATTAATGTTGTTGAATACCAACATGGTAAATACTGTGTATTTAAAAGTTTTGTCTAATACTGTAGCATTGTTTCGTTTTACAGTCTTCAAATCACTGAACATTTTTTGTTCTGGCTGTTTCCAGGTTGCAGTGTGAGGTGAAGCACCAGAGACAACAGCTGTTAGACTCCCATCATCTCCTTCAGTCACTGCGAGTGGAGTTGCAAGTTTATGAAAAAGTGAAGATTGAAGCTCAGAAGCACAGAGGTTTGCCAGGTTTTTGATAATAAACACTGCAGATATATACGCACTGATTTCAGATGTAAGACAGACAATATAATTCTAGCTTTCTTAAGCCAATTTAACTTAAATATTTTCCTTTAAACTTCTGTCTTGGTCATGGGCTATTCGACTTTCGCTGTCAGGATTTGTTTTACACAGTAACAGTGGTTTGAGTATGCATTTAAAACCCTTTTGTTAAGTAAAAGGTTCTTTAAAGAGTAAGGAAACAATAATGACAGTGTCAGGTTTGGGACTTGATATGAAGCATGGTGATGTTCAAGCTGACATAGAGGTTAATACATGACTTTGCAGATTAATTGAAGTCTCAAAGTTTGCCCAAGAGCAACAGTAAAAAATAATCTTGAAACAATGTTAGACTTTGAGTTTTAAATTGAGAGACTTTAGTATGCTATAGTATTTTTTTATCATTGTACCTGTGTGCAGAATCCAGTGAGACGACCCAGGAGCCCACTCCCGTCCCCTCCTCAGGCTCCATGGACCTGGGGGAGCTGCTGTCAGAGATCAGACACCTGAGGCTGCAGCTGGAGAGAAGCATCCAGACCAACACGGCTTTGAGACAGAGACTGGAAGAGCAGCTGCTCAGAGGACCCAACCGCTCTGAAACCATCAACATCAACTACCTACTGTCATCTCCAGGTAAACACAAGGCGCATACACACATGCCTGTAAACACACAGTGATCTGCCCAGTCATGTTAATATTGGTTTTACATGTGTCTCAGATGAAGGGGGCAGGTCACCGGGTCGAGAAGGCAATGATGCACTCCGTCACTCACATCAGTCTCACAACCAACACATTACTAACCACCATGGTGGGTTGTCATGATGTTTAATTTTAGCAGTAGATACAAGCTCAGACTGATTACGGCGACTAAAACAGCAGGACATGTTTCATTCTTTTCAGAAGAGAAACATTATATTCATTCAGAGGTAGATGGTGGGTCGGTCAGCAGCAGCTCTGGTGAGAGTATCTCTGGTGCTCCGTCTCGCCTCGTGCCGGGCCACCGCCTGTGGGCCAGTCGCAACGGTCGCCATATTTTGGGCCTGATTGAGGACTACAACGCTCTGCGCAAACAGATCTCAGAGGGCCGCAAGCTGTCGCGCAGCATGGACACACAACTGCAGGAGTGTCTGCACACACTCAGACTGCAGCGCTCTGACAACAAGGTACCGGCAAACTATCACGTTGTATATGTTTTTGGTTGCAAACGTGAATGTTGTAATAAATGTTGTCAGGATAGTTCATGCCATTGTGTGTGTGTGTGCATCTTCATAGGTGGTAGAACAGCAGCATCTGAAGAGTCTGTCCAGCAGCATTAACACCATGCAGCAGGTGTTGGAGGAAGCTGGTCGACTGCTCAAACTGGTGTGGAGAGTCTCTTTGCCAACTGGTACCACTGAAGGGGACAACTGCAACAACCAGCAGGTACATCAGGAATTCACAAACTGTTCTATTCACTTGAGTATCTACAGGGTAAACTTTAATCTGTTTATCCTCCAAATCAGGATGAGCTGCTGAAAAATGAGGTAGCCAGACTGAAGAGTAGGCTGTCACAGCAGGAGAGGATGCTGAGTGGAGCCATTAAACGCCTCCGCACCACCAACCAGCTCAAAGAGGGAATGGAGAGGGTCATCATAGATCAGTGTATGTGTGCTTCATTTTAAGTCTACATTGCATACTGGAACTCAGTTTTCCAGTTGTCAGAAATGTGGCTGTTTACATCATTTTAAGAATATGTTAAGACGTGTGTAAATGAAATGAAATAACCTAATGTTTTCCCCTTTATGCAGTGTCTTTAACCCATGGAGTATTGAAGAAAGCCAGAGGAAATTTAGAGGTGGGTTTACACAAATAGCCAATATACAGTTAAATTACATAAATAATGTTCATTTTCTTTAAGGAAATACTCTAATTTTCCTTCTTATCCTTTCTATGAAATAATGATAGACAAATTACTGCACCCTCTTTGGCCTGAAAGGCCTGTCTGGAGGACCAGACGAAGGTTAGTGTGGTTGAGGTGCAGGCTTTGAGAGTGAGCTGCTGCATGAGGTCCATCAGCACCTGCTGAGCTGGTTTTAGATGTTGCATGAAGCAGATCCCAGTGTATTATGTATTATGAAGAACTTAGCGTTGCCAGTTTGAGTTACAGCACAGAGTTAATTATATTAGGATTTAATTGATAAGTAAAAAGACTGCATTTATGCATAATTAGGCAAATTTCCTTTGCTAGTTTAGCATTTGGTGAAATACAAACATTGATTTGATTGTTGAGCCATCTGATATATGCACTTAAATATGAAGACAGACACCGTCAGTCTGGGTCCAAATAATAATAACATCACCCACCGAGATGCTAGAAGGTGTATTTTTGTGTTTTGAATCGCTAGTATGTTTGTAAAACTTCAGTATGTTTTGTCTCCAGCACCAACTGGTCTCACCCTGCATGTTTGAATTGACATTAAGGTTTCTGTTTCCAGTGTTGGTATGTTCACATATTTGTGTCTTTTCTGTTTCCCAGGAGGTCCCAGTCAGCAGCCAGTAGGGGACACTACAGACACTCCTGTTTCTAGATGTCCTGCAGGCAGATGCTCCGAATCCCCAGAGGATCACAACGGTGACTTCTCTTTGCATCGCAGCTACTAAATCTACTGGTTCAATGTCCTAAACTGATTTTGATAAAGTAGCTGCCTAATGTTCATCCTGCCTTTCTGTCCTGCTGTAAAACTGTCACCTTAATTTCCAATTTTCAAAGCCTTTTGTCCTATAATTGCACAAATCCTGCCTATAAGTAGATGTATTTTAGGTACTAAATGTTTCTTTTTAAAAGATGCCTGTGTAAATAGTTACTGCTGCAAAAATATTACATATTTTTCATTTATTCTTTTTACATGACGCAAATTCATGAAAATGTATTTTGTTATTGACTTATTGTTTTCACCTGTTTATGTATAGGATGGTTCAGGGTGACCGATCAAAGAATTATGTGCAAATGCAGTAAAGATGAAAGTCTAACAGTGAACTGTGGTATGAAAGTCCCTTTATTAGCATTTACTTTTTTAAAAGTACAAATCTTGTTTACTTTTTGAAAATGTATACATGGACAAACCCAGATTTTAAAAAATAGCCAAGAGATCAGGTCAAGATAAAATGAAGAGAATTTGAAAAACAAAACATCTTTACAGAGAAAACTGTTCTACTATATTGAGAAGATAATGTTTGAAACGTCAAATAGTTTAAGTAGCACTTAAAACATATCAGGTCATTACGTATTGTCAGAGTGACCTATAAAACTAGGCCTTGGAAAGATGGACTACAGTCAGAGACTGATGTTTGGTAGCACCAAGATACATGTTTCTGGACCATCAGACAGCTTCCCATTAGCATTTTCAAGTTAACACTTTGGATGTGGTCAATTAGTTACAACAGTTTTGGCAAATGGGGAAAAAACAAAACAACACTCCAATCATATTAAGATAAACACTCACACTCTAGGTCAGAAACTTTGTGCTATTTGATTTAGTTCATTTTTTTTAACTGTACATAACGTGAAGTTTTTCCTAATTTTAAACTTTGAAAGAACAAAATGTGTCTGAGTGTCAGCTTTGTAAAGAACAGTGAGTCTTCGTTCAAGGACAAAAAAGAAAAAACGTGCTCGTGTTTGAGATCTGTGTCCACTGCTGAAAACCTACATCTATCTCTGCACAAGTCTGACAAACGCTTGAACAAGCTGGATGAACGGCTCCTGACCTTCGTGACTCGCTTTGGAGCCAGGTGTGGGAGGTTTGGACTGAGTGGAGGGGAGGATGCCGCTGGCTGGAGACGATGGAGAGCCCCTGCGGAAGTGGCGGGACAGGCTTGAGAGAAGAGTGCTCTGGAGGTAAAGGAAAGAAAGTCAAAGTTAGCTAATGTTAAGCTACACCCACTTAAACTCCTTCAACAATGGATGGCTCGAACTAGATTTAAAAGGTTATCCAGGGTCGTTCCTACAATTCTTACAGTTTACAATCCTGTGCAGCCTGTATTTTCTGATGGTAAGCAACCTGTACCAGCAAAATGAACTCATGACTCAATACAACAAGAATAAAACATTTTCAGAAAAGTTTCATCAACCTCAAAACTTTGCGATAAAAATACATGTGTTGTTGGGCTTTCCCACAGACGTCCAAATGATATTCAAAGGTTAGCTTACTGTCAATAACAGTGCCAAGTCAATATTATGAAAGCTGTTTCCTTCTCAATCAATATAAACAATTCACACAAAACTCTTAACACCCTCAAGATGAGACAAAGTCAATTTTAACACAGTGGCGTCATCAATGCCTCTTCTGTGCTGTAGTGTGGCATTAGTTTGTATTTCTCTCAGCGGAAAATCAAAACCAGGTTTTCTGCGGGGTTCACAAACTGTATGCCACATTTCTTATACAATATAAAATGCTAATTAATTTTTGTTTCCAGTATGATGGAAAACCAGAATGGACTAGAATTTCCTATAAATAAAGTCATTACAGTAACATGACATGAACCCAGAGGCAGCAGGAAAGAAAATATAAGAATCGAGAAATACAGAATGTCACCAGGGTTATTATAAAAGCATGCAGCAAGGGTTTAGGATGATATGATGCCTCACCAGTTCAGAGCTCAGCTCCTGCTTGAGCCTTTGTTTGTCTCGAGGGAGAATGGAAGGATCTTTGAGACACCGAACAGCCTGAGAGATGAGGACGTAGAAACAGTTTTCCATGGTGAACATCAGCAATGACCTGGAGAAAGGAGAAAACAAGAGTTAACCTGTCAAACCCCAATCAAAATTTTCATGTGATAAAATTAAATTTAAACAAAAACTAACTTCAGAGCTTGGACCTCCTCTGATGAAGCCAGTGAAACTATGCTAAGTGAAACTGGCTCTTTCTTCTTCTCCATCTGTTAAAAAACACACAACAATCAGGAACCCACTGTATGTCAACTTTAGCTGAAATGATTCATAATTTCACTGAATACACAACATGTACCTCACTCAACATGCTCAGGGCTACGTTGATGGTGGCCAGCAAGGTTCCAAACGAAGGAGCTACATCAGGGTCAAACGCTGGAGTCGTGAAGCTGAGCACAAACAAGGTCCTGTACTCGGCCAAGTCCATACACTGACCCAAAGACAAACCAGCATTTTATTCCCATTCATGTTTTATGTGTATATAAATAAATGCAAACAAGTGACACACTTTAGGACTTAGCTAGAAGCAAAAGGCTATAAAGCAGGATAAAAATTTGAGCCAAAGAAAGTCTGAGAGTAGAATAAGTGAGCCGACCTGGTCCAGGAGGATCTGGCAGCAGTCTGGGGTGAAGTGCTGCAGGGTTGCCAGGGTTTTGCTGAGGATCTTCAGTAAACTGCACTGCACTGCCAACAAGGCCTTCTGCTCTGCCTCCTCTCTCTCCCCTCCACTTGCCACCTCTTTAGATGGGGTTTGTGGGGCCTTCTGAGTCCTGGGGAGGGGACCAGGGGGCAACGCTTCACCATTTTTAGCCTAAAAAAATAAAAAGACTTATTAATATCAAAACATCACAAAAGGTTTGTCTGCCTGTCTTAGAATTCCTGGCTGCTTAAAAATAACCTCTCTCTGTGTTCACAACATGCTCATTATGATTATGCTGATTATAAAAATGCAATGATTGTCATTTCCAAGACATTATGAAGGTGCTAAAATCCCTGATGTCTGACCTGGAGGTAGTGATGGAGCATCTTCTTGCTGTGGAGCAGATACGTGCAGGTCTGACACAGATAGCACAGGTTTACCTGCACAGAGGAGACGGACAGAAACATTTTGAGTAACCGAACACTGAATTATAACTGCAGTGGAGCTTTTCTCAGGACTTGCCTGTACGTCTCGGAGCAGTTTGGGAAGGTGAAACTGCCACTCCTTACAGAAGCTGGAGAGCTGCAGCAGGAAACCAACAGTGTGGTCGGCCTCATCCAAACAAGCCAGACTCTGCACTGTTCTCACGGCGTTCAGACACTGAGCAGGAGAGAGACATTACTTTATAACTCCATTAACTCTACTACTACTACTACTGTTGTGAAAACTCCATACTTGAATAAATGTAAAAAAATAAAAAATAAATTCAGTGGTAATTTTATGGTTCAATTATTAATCCATACTAACAGTCAACAGTCAGATTATTTGATTAGGTGCAGTCATATAAGAATTAAACAACTTTAAACATCACACAAAATTATTTATGCAGATTAATTTTTCTGTGACTTTTTGACAATGGTCACTGATGGTAATTTACCCCATACTTTGTTAATGTAGTAAAGGGATCTTTCATGTTATTACAGTCATACCTGTAGAATGCGTTCTTGATGTACTCCAACGAAGTCCAAGGCTTCATTGATGAAGTTGTAACGCAGCGTCTTGAGCAGACTTTCCATTAAAGACATGCAGAGGCGGTACACGCCCGCCCAGCAGGCAGAGTCCTGGGACTTACGGGAGAAACTCTGCTCAGGGACATAGATATGCTGTGTTACTGTCAGCTTAATCCACCCAGTGCAAAATTACATGCAAGGCAGAAAAAATGTGAAGCGACTGTTATAATTTCATTGCTTTTACCTGTGACGTTCCATTTGAAGAGACCTCATAGATGCTCAGGAGAGGGAGGCAGATCGTCTGGATGACTCCTGCTCCAGCAACAGCTGCAGCTCCCTGGAGGAAAAATGAAGACGTTACATAAACATAAAGAACTGACTACTACTACAAAGTGTTATATTAGGCACAAATGTTTAAAGTAGATGGCGTGTGTTTGTGTTTACCTGAGGAGTGCGAGCCAGTGTGAGCAGCAAGTGAAGCGCAGCCTCAGTGAAGTAGAGGTTCTGTTTGGATCGCAGGCTGAGTTCCACAGCGCTGAGCACCGATGGGAGAACTGGAACCTTCCTCATCACTGAGACCCAGTGCTCACCATCCTCATCGGTGCGGCACAACTCCTTTGCTAAGTGCAGTGCTAGAACACACACCTAAGAAAAAAAAAAAGTCCCAATATAAATTGTTTTGCTAGAATGTCTTTCACATAAATAAAAGCAGATGATTTTAAACACTATTAAAAACACACACACACACACACACACACACACGCAGGTCATGTCACAATTACATCTACATGGAGTTTTGCCTCACTGTAGCGAACCACATGACACCTGTTTTCTAGAAGTACTGAAGCAAAATGTTGAATGAGAATGTTTTGAATAATGAAACTTTTTGACTCAGGTGTAGAACCATTATAAAACTGTTAGCCTAGTAAATTACAGCCAGGTAATTATATAATATTCACAGAGAAAACAGGCAAATTTTAAAAGTTTTTAAGGTAAATGTCCAACTTTACTGCGTTGTATCCTAAAATGTCAAACTTGCTTCACACACAAATTAAGTTATAGTTGTATAGTTTATATAAAAACTTAAAACTTATCTCACACTAACTGTTTGCAGGCTGTGATTCATTAGATAACCAAAAGTAAATTTACATAAAAAAATGTGTGTCCATCACTCCTGCCTTTACTCACCCCGTCTCTCTGGTCCTTCTGTTGACCGCGAGGAGAGTCTGTCTCCATGCTGTCCTCATCCTCCACAGTGTCTCCAACCTGGCTCATGTGTCGCGTATTGTCAATGAGTGTCAGCGCCTCATCTTTCACTGTCTCACACACAGACAGCAGCAGCTGGGGTAGCTGAGATATATCTCCCCCTGATTGAAAAATCAAATATAATAATTAAAGCAGAATGCCCTGCAACACGTGACACAAACACAAGTGAACAACCACCTCTTACCATTGACTCCTTGAATCTGCAGCACTGAAATGAGTGCAGAGAAGAGTTTGGCTTTGGTTCTCTCCATCATCTGCTGGTCAGCTTGCAGGACACTCTCCAGGATCAAGGACAGGGGAGACAAGATGTCAGGAGCTGCTGCCACCACACTGGACACAGTAAAAAGAGTGAAAGGAGTTAGAATATATCAGATTTTAAACTATAAAACACTTTTGTCCAATGTATGAACACAAACCTCCTCCACTGTTTCAGGAGGATCAGTAGTAGAGTGGCCATCATGGATCCAAGACGAAGACAAGGCACAGACATGGGTGTTGTCAACTGCAAGAGACAAAAAAAAAAAGTAGTTTTAAACCTGAGAGAAGAACAGAACAAGTAAACAAAGAGGAAAAGATGAATTAAAAGAAAATGATTTGTTATGACTCACAGCAGCTTTAGTCCCATCAAGAACGTCCATGAAAAGTTTCAGTTTGGTAGAATGCTCTGTTAGCTGCATCACCTCAGACTGAAAACATACAAATAAAAAAGTTAAAACATGGACACAGACATAAACTCAAACATAAAACTTTTGTATGGATGTGATGTAAATGAAACATGGAAATACATGCAGACATAAACATATGAATACATAAGCATTGGCACCTTTAGACAGAACCAGACAAGCTGTTGCCCCTTGTTTTCAGACTTTGTTAAGATAAAAAAGCTGAGGCTACGGTTTCATATTTACCGTGAAGACACATTAATTGTATCAATCTTTTCATATCAAAAATAAAAAATAAAAATGTCAAGTCAACATACATGGCTAGTGGAAAGAATCAGCAGCATCCGCCAGGCAGAGATCAACATCTGGGTCTCTGGGAAGTGGCAAATGCCTTCCTCCTCCATCTCTGCCACATGACACACCAGAGACTTGACATACTGGGACCAGTATTCATAGCGTTGCGCGTTGGAGAATTTCTGAAACCCATCTTTTAGAGACTGCTCCAAGGAGCCACTGCAAAAACACACACACAATTAAAATCAATCACTACACTTATGAGCCAGCGTCAGTAAATCAAACTAATAAAGATGAACACAGGAGGATCTGAAATTACTTCACAACATAGTAGATCTCCAAGCCGATGATTTTCATGACAAAGCCACACGTCTCCAGGACACAAGGCTGAGGGTAAAATACAATTTTAGTTAATTCTAATTAAATAAATTAGTTAATTTAAGTTAACACATGACATCAGCTTACTAAAGTATGATTACAGTGTAAAAAGAGCAAAATACCTCTGTGGTGTCTGAAGGAGGGGTGAGGGTTCCAAACAGGGGAGTCGTTAAATTCTCCCAAAACTGTTCTCTGTGTAGAAAACACAGCAACATGTTCACAAATATCTATTTACATCAGTTACACATAATGTCTGATTGTCTGAGAAAATGTGCTTACTTGGTACGTAAGACAGAGATGGCACTATCTCTACGATCCTGCCAGAGAGCAAGGAGGAAGGCCAGGGCCGCTCGGTGGAGCAGTGGGGGACACCAATACTTCCCCTGCTGTTTAGAGTCGATAAGATCCAACACTACGTGAAGACAGCTCCACTCACCAAGCAGAAACTCCTACAGGTATAAAAAAATTAATAATAATAAAACTGAATAAACACAATTAAACTGAATTAAAAATTAACTTTCACACATGACTATACTCCCTGGAGTTCATACCTTTGACCCCTCGCTGCCATCTTTGACTTCCAGGTTGAGGAAGAGCTCAATGAGACCAGGCTGAGTTTCCACAGCAACAGTGAGGAATTCAAGGATCATGACCTTGATCCTCATGTCTTCTGTTTTGCTCTGCAGACGAGTGAGGAAAGCATCCCTGATTGCAGCTGCGTCACTGCCAAGACAGGCGTAGACCGACATGGGAGCCACCTACAGACAAAACATAACATCAACATATATTCACCAGCACTAATAGCACATACTGTATGAATGTGCAGGAAGTCTTACTGTGGCAAGTCTTTTGAGCAGCTGGATTGCAAGACGGGGCAATGCTGGGTCATGTTTGTGGTAAATGTACTTTGCCAGGACAACTATGAGATTGCTGCCATGACCTCCATGCTGTGTTAGAGCCTGCTCCAGAGGGGACACAACATCAGATGGCGGCTTCAGACGAATCACGTTGTTTGTGACAGAGAAGGCCAGTTTGACCGTCTGGATCAAGATTTGACCAGGACCCTCAGAGCCACAGCTGCATCACGGAGGGTGAAAACATGAGGAAATTTAAAAAAGTGAATTGCCAAACGTGACAATACAATTACTCTCAAGCAGATGGAAAATTGAATGATAATTAAAACAAAAATTATATATGAACACATGGGAGAGTTCACCTGTTGGACTGAGAAGCCAGGACGACATCTATGGTGTTCACTCCAACTCCCATGATATTGACGACAGCTTGTCCAGCCTCAGTGTTTGCCAGGCTGTAGATGCACAAAGACTGCAGTGTGGGAGTGCTACATCAAGAAAGAGAAGCACATTAAAACCTTATGTGTGTCAATAAACCAATTAGGTCTGACTATTTGCAGCTAATTCATTAATCACTTGGTCTTTAGGATATCAGAAAATTATATACTATATCAGAATACTTTCATAATCTCCCAGATATTCATATTGTTGTTGTTGACTTACCTGCCCTGATCCTCTCCCTCTGGGCTCAGGTTGAGAATGGCATGGATCAATTCCAAAATAAGGCAACCTGCAGCAACAAGGAACAATCAGTGTTCATTCTGTTTATTCAAGTTTTACTTTCATTTTTTCAGGCTGGAGGAAAAAACATTCCACACTCATAAGTGTGCTCTTACCAATCCTCTCTCTGACGCCATACGTGTTGTAACGCCACTTGTGATATGTGGGCAGCATCTCCTTCAGCACCAGCAACACACAAGGGATCAGACCTTTGTTCTGAGTGCTACCAAGCTGACCCTGAAACAGGGAAAGGAGACAAGATGCACATTATATCAGGACGTTTCTGTTCACAGACTGAAATATAACAACTGCTTTCTATTTGGTTGTTTGCTATTACCTTGACCAAGGTGGTAATGAGACGAAGAAAGGCAATGGTCACAGCATACTCCCCCCTGGGCTGTTCAATCTGGACCAACAGGTTGCCATAGTTACCTGCCTTCATGCCCTCGGCACTACAAAAACGATTTTTTTATAATACCTCTTACTCTCCTTTAAAATAAAAATCTGATACTTGCTACTTACATTAAGCAGAATGCAAATTTAGCTTTTTACTCTACCTTATACATTGAGCCATGCTCGTCAAGGGGTTGGAGGCAAATGGGAGGAAACCAGTATGGTGCAGACTGGACCACACCTGAAGATTAAAGATTAAAAAAAAGAGACAGGTAAGCAAAGCAGCTAGCAATTGAGTATTGTATCAGTTATTCCCACAATTAATTGAGTAACTTGATAAGAATTTTTTTTTTTATTAAAAGGCAGAAGTAAGCTCACAAAAAAGAGTCTCTTAAAATGAATAACAAATTTGTTTGTTTTTTTTATTAAAAGTTTAAATTTAAGAAAAATGCATTGCTTAAATTGTAAACAATAACATCTGAAAAATTAAGTGAAATTTAAGGCATTTAAGGGACATTTAATCTTTCTGGATTTTTGAGAAAACATTTTGTAAAATGAAAATACTTGTATTGATAAATAATGTATTTCAGTTGGACAACCTTACTTACTCCATAGCTGCAAGTTTCAACCTAACTACAGCTCAGACATTTAGTCTTTACGGTCTTCTTAGAGATTGCAGGACAATCTCTAAATCCAGACAGTAGTTTTCTCTAAGTAATTCTCTCTAAAATAATTCTCACTATTTTCTCTCTCTTTCCATGTTGCAACCCACGCCACCGTGCAGCATGTTGAGATGGTTAAGATTATCCATGAGAAACCATGAACTGTATATAAACACGTAGATTTGACTTTGGATTTTTGTAACTGAGTTATTAGAGTTTCTTAAGAAATCATTTCAGACCAAAACTAAAAGCTAAACAAACTTTCAATCATATCATTTATGTTTAAAATGAAAGCAACCAGCGTACTCACCTTCCCAGGCATCCTAGCTGCCAGTACAGAAAGGCAATTCACACAGGAGGCAATCACATCCACTGGAGGATTGATGACTGAAGTTAACCTAAGACACGATAAACAATAGATCGGGCAGATCAGTTTTTATCCAGCTTTAAATAAGAGTAGAAAATACACCATACACAGTGTGTGTAAGATTAGTTTACCTCTGCAGCAACATGTAGATGCGTGATGTGAGAGGCAACAGACAATCTGACATAGTCCAGTCTGTGCTTATGATCTTATGGACCAGATCCAGTATGGGCTTCACGCGTGCACAGTGGGCAATAACATCTAGCACAAGAAAAGGCATAGAAATAAGTAATTATGCTAAAACTAATAGTTTCATCAGCTGAAAGTATTAAATTATCAAATACACGTACAAACATTTCTAATTTAATAATTTATGGTCCTTTTGGCTCCAGGTCAAACTAAGAAAGCAGTTTGATGATAATACACTGTTGCAGCACTGCAGCTTAATTTTAAATTAAAAATTCTTAAAATGAATTTTTAAGAAAAAGAAAGAAAACTCTGGTGACTTTTTAAATTATTATTATAAATACAATAACAAGAACAATTACAGTGTAGCCAACAAGCTCAAATCTGACATATATGGAAAAATGAGACTAACCAAAGGCAAAAAGGGGATTTGGGGTGCCACAGACAGAGCTGCGAAGTCACCAACTATTGACACTGAAGAAAAAAAAACTTGAATACCTGCAGTTGAAACAACATGAAGCAGCATCTCAACCTCACAAGTGAAGAGAGTCCAGGAGCTGTACGAGTAGTCCCACCGAACCACATAACCCTGCTCGCCTCCAATCATCACCTGGCCCAGCACTCCCTGTGGCATCCACAGGTTAGTCTGCCCTGTGCCTGATGGGTGTGATGAAATGTTAGAGGAAAATTTGCCGAACATTTTGACAATCTGAACCACTAAATTCACCATCTGTATTCAAATGTGACAATATAACCTAAGAACTGACCAAGAGGGTAAAGAAGTTTCTGCGTTTGCCTCCTCCACAGTGTCTCATCATCCTTGGAAATTATGTCATTGGGTTTATGTTTGTAAACTTGTGTGTAGAAGGACATCTTATCCAAAACGTTGTACACCTGTCACGCAGATGTAAAAAGTACAGTGTATAACGACTTACATAAGACAACATTGAGTGTATATATAACTGTGCATGTGTGAAACTCACTTTTTTAACAGTTGACTTGTTTGACACAAGTGCAGTCAGAAGTTGCAACAGTGGTCCAATCTTATGAGGGAACATCCCAGCTGCACTGTCCAAAATCATTCCCAATCCCATGTTGGGCTTCTGAATTTAAAATTTGACAAAAAATGTCACATTGTTAAAAGTTATTACTCTCATTGTATAATGTTTCTTCTGTGTGTTTTTCCCCTCACCATCTCCCAAAAGACTTCGGCCAAATTGGGAGCAGAGAGAACCTCACAGGCAGCATCGATCAGATGAGCGCTCCGAGTAGCTACGCCGTCAATCTGTCACATGTCATAAGATAAAAGTTAATGACATGGATTACAGATATAAACGAGAATAAGTCATGTAAAATTGTGCAGTGTACCTGTAAGCTTTCTTCTTCAAAAGAGGTAATCACAAATGATAGGAGGCCATAGATACACATCTTTGCTGTGCTTGCTGTGCACTGGAAGGAGAAGGAGTCAAAAAGTGACAAAGTTTAATGAGTATAACAAACTTACTAAGTTGAGAATGTTGGTACTTACAGGTGTGTGTGTGTATATACACACACACACACACATCCAGAGTACAACGTGCTTCCTAACTGCCACATTGTTTTTATTCAAGCCATCTCTTTAAAGACAGATTTGGGTTTGAGGCCTCATGTGATTACATTTAACTACCCAGTAGAGAAAACCAAAAGCATGATAAGATTTGAGAAGCACTGCTTTCAGTTAAGACCTTGGGAGCGGATGTGTTAGTTCTATAACTTATCAGTAGGAAGTTGGAGGAACAACAGGATCATTTAGAAGTTCAGAGCAACAGTGTCATAAGCAATGTAAGTAAATGTAAGCAGGTACACTATAAAATGGTTTTAGTAGCTGTAAGACTACTGTAATCAACACAGACATATTATATCCCTGCAAAGAAAATTAATCAATTCCCTAGTTAGTACTTCACCTGACCTAAGTGTGTCTTACATTGTTAACTGAAACTCCAAGACCTTTGAGCATGATTGAAAGGTACTTGAACACATCCAGCTGCAGGGCTGTGTTGCCTATCCTCCTGATCACAGGGCTTGACTCATCTGGTCTTAGCGTGTGTCTTAGCAGAACCCAGGCCAACAGTACTGGTCCATGATGAGGGATGTCACCAAATGTTAGCAACAGCTGATCCATTTCCTGAAAGAAACCAAGTACGTAGGTTCAGGTGTTTGTCCTGTTTATTTTAGGTGCTTAAAACATCTAGATCTATAAATATTAAGCCCCCTCTTTCCCCTGAACAACATTAATCTGTTTATAAGAGAACATTGTTGTTTTACCCAACTCTGCAACTCTATGTGATATTTTAGCTCAATGTTTTATTTTTTCAGCCTGCATGGTTGGTTATCATAACAAACCTTAATGACGTCAGGAGCACCGGAGAACTGATGCTGCTCTGTACAGTCTTCCAAGGCACACTTGTGCAGGAAGTCGATATCCATTCCTTCAATCAGGATGAGAGAGCTCAAATATCTGCAGGTAAAAAAAACAAAAAGGCCACAAAGAATTTAGCAAGTACCAACTTATTTATCAGCTGATATCATCGTTATAATTTATGTCAATTGATAACAAAAAAATTGAAGGACACGAAATACAAAGATATAGTCGGGGTTCATTTAGAAAACTGATAACAAACCTAAAAGGATTTGGTTAACATTAACCTACTTGACGCACAGTTGACATATACCATTAACAGAAATCCAATTTACAATCCTAATGCTAACTTTAAACATATGAATGGTAAATAAACACAATTCTTTCATGCTCCTACCCAATGCAGTCAACCAACGCATCCATGCTTTTGTCTACTAGGTGTCTGTTCGTCTGCCGCAAGCCAAACCCCTGCTCCTTAAACAATTTGGTGAAGCTCAGCAGATCGGTCGGGCTCATCTCAAAATAAGCATAATACAGGAAGATGATCTCAAGCAGCAAAGACTGTTCTCTCAGACACTGCAGGAACCATCGAGACACCTGCCGCTCCGTCTAAAAAAAAGAAAATTTTATAAATGTCAGTTATGACTTCATAACTGAGCATATGTTATATTTGTATTAGAGCAACATAACAACCAAAATAAACCAAACATATGATGCAAATTATCACCATGAGGTTTCCATGTGTTTCCCATGTTGGTGCTTCTGCTCTGAAGAGATTCTCAAACTGTGACTGGCAGTTGTTCACTAGGTCCTTCTCCAGTTTGTTGACACAGTTACAGTACTCAGCCTGAACAAATTACAAACAACCCAAGAATTATTTAAAAATAAAAAAACCCTCTGTATGAAAAGCACAATTTAAAACCAAGCTCTCCGATTATCTGATGTGACCCTTGTTCTTACCCTGTAGGGATGTCGTTCATCCTGAAAGTATGTCAGCAAGAGCAGCACACACCTGAGCAGACACATGCGCTCTTCATAGTAATAGTCTGCTATCTGTAAACACACACACACACACACTCATTTGATTCATTGAAAAAATGATTCCGTACAGTAAGTAAATGGTTGCAGATCTTTGTATGTTCTGACCTTCAGCAGCAGCGCCTGACTTTGCCTCTCATCCTTAAGAACAACCTGTGAAGAAGACTCTGTTATCATAACATCAGAATGTTGCATAATAATATATTTTTACAATCTTTGAGTCTTTTGTTCCTCGTTCTGCCATTTTTGTATGCTGCAAAAGTATATGAAGATTACAGACACAGGTTTCAACATAGTGAAGTAACCAAAGTGAGAATAGAGACCTTTAACGAATCACGGGTTCCCCTGTAATCCTCCTGTAGGTAGCACTGTAATAGCTGCACACTCTGTTGCTCATCAAGACCCTGTGACATTATTAAAGCATTAGAACTTTATGATATGCACCGCCAAATTAAGATAGAGAATCACACATTTCACATAAAACTCTTACCAATAGTTTACTGATCCTCAGACCAAAATCCTTCAGTGGTTGAGCAACATCTTTCTTCTCCTTCACTTTTGCAGCAGATGAAGAACTAGAACAAGATATTATGCCAATTAGCCTCTGAGCATTAGGAATAATGGTGCATTGATGACTGGATAAAAATATTAGTATCTATACCTGGGTGGCTTGTAGTAACTGAGTCCTTGATGCAATCTGTCCCAGTGTCTTTCAAGCTCTGCCTCTATCTGAGCCTGTGATAAGTATATAAGAAATTAGACATATTTTGTTATTAAAATAACTGGCTAACATTAAGATTTGTGTGATTTGAACACACCAAAACCCTTTTTCTTCACTAATTACACATAGATGATTTTTAAAAACTAATGGTCCATTTGATCCCTAAGTAGAATCCCTCAACTCAAATTCAACCCGCACAATCTTGTAGTGACAGCACTTGACAGTCTTGAATATGGAGTAAATGACATGATGACATACTGGCTCTCTCAGTGCAGATCTTCCCATCAGTATGGTCCATAATTCCCTGCAGCTCCTAAGAGAAGAGCGGGCATATTTTAACAAAACAGTAACAAGACAAGATAGTGATTATTACCCAACTGGCACGTGAAAGCACATTTTGTTCTATTACACAAATTAGATGTAGATAGTATGATAACAAACAGATTTTTTTTAAATATGTCACCTGTCAAAGTATTTTTGATCCACTTTTAAGGGTAAACAAACTTATTTAATGCTATGTTTGTAGTGTGAAATGAAACTAATATATACTGAGATCTTTTTTTTTTTAATATCGCCCATATAAGGCTGGTTACGTGTCTTGTGCAACTCATTAATTGTGAAGCTAACGGATGCATTTTTAAACATCCACACATCAACTCAACGTAACATAAAAAATTGTTAGTTTGCCATTGTTGACTGGCTGAAAAAAATTACTAAAATTCATTTGAATTTATTTAACAACAGGATGAAATAATTACATTTTTCAGTGGTCGCTTGTGTATGATTTCAATCTCTGCAAAGCAAATCATAATTTTTCCATTCAACTAAGCTAACTTAGCCTTAGACATGTTATTTCCAAACACTAGCATTAGCTTCTCCTTTGTTTTAACTGACAATGCCGGTTGGCGCTAATTGTGAAGGATATACCGCTAAACTACAAATATGAACGCCTCCTCTTTGACTTATTGAACAACTTGTCAATTAATAAGATAATTGGCAGTAACGTTATTGACTTTCTCTTGTTGACATGCGGCTGACACACCGCGCCGCTGAAAAGCCATTCAAATGTGCTAGCAATTGCTAATCGAAGTTAGCGTGAAGCTAACAGCTCAAAACACACGTTGTCAGACACAAATGTTCTTGCTAATATGACTAAATAAACAAACATATTGCGTAGCAGTGGTTGCCTCACGGTAACTGTATTAAAAACTGTTTTAAAAAGTCAAACGTTAGTTAAAGTTTGTTGCTATCTGCCTACCTGACACTCATCTCCGATTCCGCCATCTTCGCCCCTGTCATGTGATTGGCTGTTCAGCTGTGTCGTCACGTGTGTCGTAGGCGCTTTCTTCTTCGCTTGTATTCTTCCACTTCGCAATGCAGATTTGATGATTTTTACTTTACCGCCACCTCGTGGAGTTAAACGATTATTTCCGCTGACATCAACATACATCCTTAAATCTTCATATTCTGTGTAAAAATGTAAATTAAAAATTTTCTGTGCGCCACAGTACTCCAGCATACCTTTTTTACTGTTTTTGTATCCTAATACGTGTGACTTTTTGTGTTTTACACTGAACTAGCTGATGTAAATTATAATGGCGTAATTAATATAATATGTACACGCGAAATTTTATGCTTGCCTAGCGACATAACATTTTTATTTGATAAAAAAAAATAATAATAACTTTTAAAACGACACCTTTAAAAGACAATTTTACAGTTGTACCACGTGACCCGGCTGTCAAACATGGCTCCCTCCTACTGGGTGTGAGAAGAACGACAGCTGACAAAGCTACGAAACCTGTCAAAAGAGACGACACCGATTCATATTACCTCACCTATTCGTCTGCATAACGCTGCACGTATGTGGTACGTACGCTTGTGTTTTTCAGCATGGACTTTTTTTTCTTTCCGACCGTAGTTTATGCTGTGTGGCGTTATGCTAACTCGGTAGAGTCAGCTGTTTTGTCGTTAGCCCGATGCTGTACGAGGTTGCAGCATCCTTGGCGTTTCTCACTTCACTGACGCTCAGCTGGCCCTGCTGGGCTGTATTAGCACGGATGTAAGAAATAACAGTAATATTCTGATAGATGTGATGCCAATATCTTAACAGCTGATTCAGCCCAGTGGAAAGGCTGTATCCTTTTGTTCCTGTGGGGAACAAAAGGATACAGCTGGTGTAGAAACAGCACACATTTCTCCTGAGGTCTCCTAATGTGTGATTTCAGAGTGAAATCTGGCATTAGGAGACCTCAGGCCACACTGAATGTTGCTGAACAACTGGGTGAACGTTTAGTGTGGCCATAGTTCATGACCAGATAAAGCATGACCAAGGTTCAATGTTAGGAAGAGCTAAGATGACTCCTACTGGATTCTTTGATTAACTCTATTTATTGATCATTTATGTATTTCATCTTGAACAGTAACCTGATTAAAATTTCCCCCTTTTTTCTAGACGTGCTCAGCAAGTGACAAGTGCCTGCCAAATAATGTCGCGTGCCAGAGAGAGGAAGTGACAGAACAGGGCCTTCATTGTTGCAGACCATCTGTTCAGATCAACCCTTCTGCCTCCCTGCAAGCCTCCACCTCGCAGCCATGATGATCAACCCCGTGTACGTGGAGTCCGCTGTCGTTTTTGCAGTGGTGCTGTGCGTCCACATGGTGATCTGGAACCAGCACTCCTGGTGCAGCATAGCCCTCTTCATCCAGGCTTTTTACGTGCAGCATAAATGGGACCGTCTGCTCAGGTCCGGAGGTGCCGTGTTCCAGTTTCGTCCTGCGGCAAGCAGCGGCATCGTCCCAGCTTCAATGGTGATGCCCTTGCTGGGTCTGGCACTGAGAGAAAAGTGCTCTGCCTCAGGGAATGTCTACTTTGAGCGCTTCTCTATGGTGGTCACCATCACAGGAATGATGCTGGCTCTGTTTCTTTCCCTGATCGCTCTCGGCATCACAAGACCCGTGCCCACAAATACATGTGTGATTGCCGGTTTGGCAGGCAGTGCAATTCTTTACACAACAAAACAGACGCTGACAGTGTCTGAGGTCATTGAGGTTTTAGAGGTGCTGCTGATCTTTGTGTATCTCAGTCTGATTGTGCTTTACCTACTGCCACGCTGCTTCACACCCGGAGAGGCGCTCCTCATCGTTGGCGGAATTAGTTTTATCATAAACCAGCTAATCAAGCGCTCTCTGAGCCTGGCAGAGGTCAAAGGTGACCCGGTGAACTATTTCCTGCCAGTAGTAGTAGTGGGCTCACTGTTGCTGGGTGTTTTCTTTGCCCTGCTCTTCTGTTTCATGGAGTCAGAGACCTGGGTGTCGTCACTTTTCTTTCACATGATGACAGCCGTACTGGGCCTGGGAATCCTTTTGCCGTGGCTCTCGCTGTTCATCGGCCGGCACCCCATCATGTGGCTGCTGGACTTTGTCACACTAAATGATAGAAGACTCTGTCTGCTGGCCTACTGGGTGTTTCTGGCTATTGTGGCCCTCTGTGTTGTACTACATCAAAACCACCAGCGCCAGTCAGGATCCAAGAAGCACCAGGCCTCAACTGTTGTCAGGAAGTACTTCCATTTTATTGTAGTGGCTACGTATGTTCCGGGGCTGATATATGACAGGCAGCTGCTCCATGTGGCATCAGTGGGTTGCTTGGCTGTTTTCCTGTTACTGGAATATGTGCGATATTTTCGCATCAGGCCTCTAGGTCAGCTGCTCAGGCAGCTGCTCACCTTGTTCCTGGATGAGCGGGACTCCGGGCCTCTCATTCTAACCCACATCTACTTGCTGCTGGGTATGTCTCTGCCCTTATGGCTTTTCCCTGGTGTCTGTGCTCCTAAGGGGATTCTTCCTGGTGCAGGTGGGCTGGTGCCATATGCGGGGGTACTGGCAGTGGGGGTTGGAGACACTGTCGCATCTGTATTTGGCAGCACTATGGGAGAGATCCGTTGGCCCGGCACAAAGAAAACCATGGAAGGGACTGCAACATCTGTGTTTGCTCAGATTATTGCTGTGGCCATGTTTCTTATCTTTGATGGGACCATTAATCTGAACTCCACCTACTCATGGATTGTTGGTTCTATCACCCTGGTGGCCATGTTGGAAGCCTACACATCCCAGATAGACAACCTCCTACTCCCACTCTACCTCTTCATCCTGCTGATGCTTTGAATGGACCGATGGCACAAACAAAACCAGATCCTTCTTGTCCTCAAACCTTTCTTGAGGGAGCCAAGCAATGGTTGAATTAAATGTGTATTTAAAAAAATGAAAAAATGCAATATAATTCAAAAAAGGAATCAGAGGGCTTGATGGATAACTGGAGTGTTTTTTTTACTAGCACAAGAAATTGTGAAAAGCTAGTAGCTTCATAAAAACAAAGAAAACCTATGTGGCCCTAAAAGAAAAAAAAAATCCCCTGCATACTTTGACAGCAGACCTGATGTTCGCATGACACTAGAGTCTGTTGTGATTAGATCACAAGTCATTTCAGTATTGATTGCTTTGAGGAATAATTTCAGAATACTGAGAAATATGAGGAAGAGCTGCTAAATGTTCTTCACAGCAGTGGTGTATGGTTCCTTTGCACGTCACCGTCTTGACCGCAAGGCACTCGACAAAAACTGTTCCTGAATTATGCAACAGGAGGTTCAGTTTAGCAAAGTGGAAAAATGTCTTTAAACATTGTGGACGTCAGTCGCTGCTAAATGGCACATCTGACGACGTTTTTCCTATTCCTATCTTGTTCCATCTTCACAAATGCCTTTGTATTGCCTTCGAAGAACATTATTTAAAGTTGGCTTAATATGTGTTATTCTTAATCAACTTTTTTCCATTATTAGAATATTATTTTGCCTCCCTTATGGCAATATGAAGGACTTGCTGAAAGTATTTGCCTTAAGAAGTACAGTATATTTTCTACCACACTGTTGTAGATGCTGTAGATGAAAGCACGGCAGCCCCTCTTTACTCCTCTACTTTATAAGGGCTGGTTTATATTTTGATATGGCAGAACCTCACTATGCTCCTGCATGACACTAATGTGAAATCCAGTACTGTAACATGTATGCAGGTATACTACAATATATTTTTGTTAGTAAATTTACTTTGCTTAATATTTCTGTGGTTTGATGGGACCTGGTAAAGGTTAATTAAATATATACATGTCCTTGTGATACTGAGCCTTCAAACCCTGTAGATATGCTCTGGGCCAACTGAACATAGACTTTTGTTAAGAAGCTCTTTTTAAAGCAACAATTTGTCCATATTATTTATGCTTTGTAGAAACTTAATGCGATCAGGTTTCATCATTAATCTGAGATGATGCTACAGTTTATAATCTGAAACTTGTTTTCAGCATGAATTAACAGCTGTTTTCTATGTTGTGATGACAGTTTATTAGCATGATCTGATTAGTATGTTGTTTTTGTCATCCTTACATTTTTATAAATGTAACATTGCATGTTGAGTGCATTAGAGAAGAAATAAATAATTAGTATGCCTCCTATTTTAAGTCACTTTTTTTAAAACTCCTTTGAGGATTTAGACGAGACGTGTGTGAATGAGACTTTTGCTTTCTCTGTTTGATTTAAAAATGAACTTGAACTGTTTGGATGTTGTGGGTTAAAAATCATTCACGCACAAAGTTTAGTTGTTTTCAATTAAGTTTTGCCTTATAATGAACACACTGTAATGTTGTCTGTGGGGAAAAAAAGCAATCTGCAATTTCATTTTGACACAAAATTTTAAAAAATGACTGAACAAGAATAATGCTGGTTGGTGAGGAATAAAAATAGATCAAAATATCAGTTGTATTGTTAATTGTCCATGGGAAGTTGGTCGAAAAGTTTAAAAATGTTTATCCCAGATGACATCTTCAGTCAGCTGAGAAAATCTAATTTAAAAGCTGTGGTACATTCCTCGAAGTGAATTAGACACCATTATTCAACTAGTGACCTTGCTATTGAAGTAGTTCTTCATCAAGCTACATGTTAGTCATGTGGCTCAGATAAACAGATGGTGTCATAAGATACAAAACAAGCCTGCTACAAATTGCAGAATATTTGCTATGGTTTAAATAGCCCGTACACGTTGAGTCCTTCCACTGGAAAAAAAGGAGCATGTGTCTTTAGGCGATTCGCAGAAAAGTCATCCGTCATTTAGTGTAGAGAGGAGGAAAAGGGAGCTCTTCAGTGGGTTGCAACCTGTGATGACCAAAGATACGAAAACATGACAGGAAAAGTTATCTGGTCTGGTCTAACCTGTAGATTATGGTGTTCAACATTAGTTAACATTAGCTAACTTTATACATACATATTTATACAATTTACAACAGAGTCAATTCATTACTCTTCTACTGTGTTACTGTCATAACTGTTAGAATAATTTAGCAATTACTGTTATCCTATAAATACAATTTGCTAGACCTTTGCAGTCTGGCGAAGGTTATAGACCAGTAGCCATGATGGATGAGAAATGAATATAGAAGAATAATGGAACTGAATGTCCTCTCATTTCTTAAGATTCATAAAGGTCAGTTGGGTTATAGACATCGCTGTTACGTGACCCAATTAGTAAATGGGCCCACAAGCATGAAGAAACATGCCTTGGTGTTTTTCCTTTTTAATAAAGCCTCTGAATTATTACTGGCAGTCCAAAACAATGTAACAGCAGCACAAAAACCAGGCCAGCATGAGCTGTAGCTATAAAACTTTTTTTATTTTGAATAAAGTGTGGGTTGTTATTTAGATTTTAATATTTTGTTTAAAAAATTGAGGTGTTTTGATGATGAATTTGGCATTTTATCTATCTTTTATCTAAGTTGCATGTTGTCATCTTTCAAAAATTATATAGTGTCCCTATATAGCAGTGTTTCAGGATTCAAGTTTAATTATCCCACTACATGCTAATGTGACCGCCATCTGCTGCAAATACCAGACTAAGCTAAAAGTTAGAAATAAAATGAACTGCACTAAGGCACCCAACTCCAATAAGTTCTCACCAGTTGTCAGGGCTCCAGCGGGTGTCCTGGGATTCCATGATGTGGAAGGCGTAGACATGACGTGAGTCTTCTGAGGTGTTTTCAGCACTGCGATGCACCACTTCACCATGAATTAGGACTACACCACCTGAACATAGGGAGATGGGTTGAAGTCGACAACGTACAGCTGACCAACTCTCGCGACTTCATATGGCAATTCAGTACTAAGGCTGTTTTTATTCCCACTGAATCTCTCTGTAATTTTGTCTATTAAATGTCATTAGTGGACACAAGGCAATTACCCTTTTTAACTGGCGCAGCAACAAATTTCTCCTCGTCATAGTTCTGCTCTCGACCAATGAAATCTGTCAGGGGAAAGGTGCCCTTCGGAGTGCGCACCATACGCCGAGAAATCCCACCTTAGGAAATAAAAATGAGGAATGTAGCATGCAAAAATGATGCATGAAACTAATTTTACATGCCAAATAATAATGAATGCCAGACTGTCTGGATGGTTGTTATATACAGTAGTTCTTTTTATGGAGTCGAGTCCTTTTGAATAAATAGTGATATGTGTATCTGTATCTGTACTGTATCTTACTATTGTGGGACCCTGGGATAAACCACAGGCAGCCATTGTTGATAGTTGCATCTTCCAAGGCAATCCACATCCCCAAAACTCTGCCCAGGGGCTCCGTGCACAGAAATGTGGCATCTTGGTGAGGTGTCACTGAGAAACAGACAAGAATCTTCTTCATGGAGAGCATATTTATTGCATGGATCTCTTTCTGTATGTGTAATCAGCTTAGTTTCCCTACCTTCTCCACCAATCCCTGGTTGCTGAAGAACAGATAAAGAAAAATTGTTTGTCCAAATGTGGCAAGATATTTCACAGGAAGGCTGATGGTTTTTAATGCTCTACCTTAAAGATGTACATGCTTTGCAGAATCACAGGATGCATGAGACCCATCTTCTTAGCTATGCCCTTAAGAAACGACATTAGATGTAAGTGTCTGTTATTTCATTTGACTCATCATTCTTTAATATTAAACAGCAGCTCACTCACTTGAACTCTGGGCGAATGTGTAACCTTTTTGTACAAAGGCTCATATGCATGTAGTGCTAGAAGAGGAAAACTGATGTTAGATAAAGTGTTTGGGAAAACTTGGTTTGCATGTTGTTAGAAGAAATCTTACCATGGCCAACTTTATTCAGCGATCGCTCTTTTGGAACGATGAATTCCCCTGCAAGTCAAGACAAGCTTTCTTTACCTGTGTTATTTTGCAATTTAGATAAAAAAAAAACAATGAACATGCAAGAATGAGTTCCAGTAGAGCTCACCTTTGTCATTAAAAACCCCCTTTTCGAAGAAAAAGCGGATCTTATCTCCGCTGGTGATGAAATAGTCAGCATTTCCCTGCAGGTCAATAGGGCATTCAGATGATAAACCAGAGAAGGATTACAACACAGAGGAGAGAGACACTCTCAACTGACACAAACTACACTGTTGACATTAAAGTTAGGTATTAGCTTGAAAGAAAGGACACTTGGGGTCGAGGTGAAAAGTGAATCAGTGGAGAGGTAGAGTATCTATGGACTACGTGAGGCCAAACACATAGGGGAAATACACTGACCTTCTGAACACTAAGGAGAATCTTACCTGCATCTTTAAGTGCGATATTATTGTGAGCATGTGAAAAAAATATTGTTGGATTAACTACTGATACTGTTAAAGACTCATCCAATGCAGTTGCTTAGGTCACCTGTTCTTTGAGCTGTTCATCATGATAGGTAGAGAAGGTGATGCGGCAGTGCTCTGGGACGTCCATTCGGTCCACTATCTCTGTCATCCTCTGCTTCAGCTCATCACACTCCTGAGGGGTCAGCAGCCCATCCAGAACCACGTACCCATCTTCAATGTACTATCAAGTGGAGGAAAAGTGCTGCTCAGTTGGTTTCCATAAGTGTTTTCATGACCACAGCAGTTTGTAAGGAGACAACACATCTCCTCATGCAATTTTGGTCATGTCTACTTCATGTATTTGTTATGGTGCAAAGATGTAATTCCCAATAATACAAAAGATGTGCACAATATGTCTGTCTGAATTGTGTGGTCATAAAAATATGGAGGTTTATGTTTGAAAATTTAAGTTCAGCATAAAATATGTAGTTTCATTAAAGAACAGTAACAATTTCTTTCAAAAAAAAGATGGAAATCACATTTCAGAGGGATCTATGATATCTTTAATTTAAATCCAGTCTATGGTGTAAAATGTCTCAAATGTTTTCTCAAAGGCAAAAGATTTTATTTGATACACTTTATCACTATTTTTCTGACGTTGTGTAGATTAAGGGATTAATAGATTATTCCACCATATAATAAAAATAATAGTCGCAGCACTTCTATGTACACACCAGATGCCTTCAATTACAAAATGAATTTCTTTTGCTTTATTTTTATCTTGTGTAGCACTTTGACAGCTGTTTAGAAGAAAAACCCCCCATAAATAAATATACATCAGCAACTCAGTTTGCTGTGAAACCTGTTTATAAATCAGCAGAACTTGCTGTACTGGTTGTGCTCCTGCTTGCTGAGTCAATTCCTCATCTGGAATTTCTTAGCTCCATATGGGAACTGACCCTCTGAGGCAGATGTGGTGCTTTAAACAGCAGGAAAAAGCTGCATTTGTTCAAATGTGCTGCCTCCACTAGGCCACTTGTTGCTGCTGCATGTTATGTAATGAGTCTGAAACGTGTAGCAATAGACAGTTATTCATTCACGACTGTATCACATTAATAAATAAATGCATTAACGCATGAATACACTGATAAACTACTAGGAAAACTATAGTACATATAGTGCTGCACACATCAGTTATTTCGCTTGCAACTTCTGCAAAGTTAAAGATTAAAGTGCAGGTGATTGATGAGCTACAGCTTGTTGTTGCTTCGTTTTTACTTTAATGCAGCGCTCACCTTTTGCACATCCTGATCTGTCATAAAATCCATGATGGTTTGATCGGAGGGGTCCAGCGATGCGTCTCATCTGGGTAACAGCTCCAGTCTGCTGCTCTGATTTCCGACCATGTGACGAGCAACTCAATTAAAGTGTAACCACACAGAGGCCGTAATAGGATTTTGGACTTAACTCTTACGTCTTCGTCTTCGTCAGATGACTACAGTCTCTTCACGACCAGCAGTAGTAGCTCAATGCGGCCACTAGATGTCGCTGTGACAGAGAAACAAACAACTACAGCAGCACCTTGTGGCCACTGGCAGGTTGAACAGACCTGGATGCAGTGGTGGTTTGTGTACTTGTACTTCATCTGAGTATTTCTATTTTGTCCCAACTTATAGAGTGAAATGGAAATACTCAACTAAAGTTAAGAACTTACTTCCACCACTGCTTACACATATTAAGCAGTGGTGGAAGTATTTCGATAATTTAATATACAATAGAATAACATTTGCAGATGGCCTTTTTCTATATTATCTCGATACTTTGATTGAACTTTATATAACACAGGCTTTTACTTGTAATTTTTATATCTTAGTAATGTTACTTTTACCTAAACAGAAATAGTTCCTCTACCACTGCTTGCACAATAAAGGAACAGTGTTGGGCTGTAATTATAATATGTTAATAACAAGTTCTGGGTAATAATTTTTACTCTACTGTGCTACTTTGGCACTTGAATTTCACCCTTGATAAGCTCCATCAGCTCACCTCTATCCCTAAATTATCAGAATCAGTTTTGTTAATTCTGGTCATTGGTAACTCTCAAGACAGAACTAAATGTTTAACAGTAAACAAGATAAAGCCAAATTAGTGACAAAGAAAAAAAAAAGGTGAAAGTGTGTGTGACACTCCCAAAACGATTTCCTGTGTACATAAGGTGGAATTCCTTGCTTGGAGCCTTAGTGGTCCAGTGTTTGTACAGCAAGTCAATCACATATGAGTTTATTATTTACCTGTTTATCAAATATAATAAATAATAAAAAAATAATAAATAACCTCCATTTACAGAAAATTATATAAATGCAAAATGTACTTGATGTATCCAAAGTAAAAATACTCCTAGAACAGAATGGCAGCATTTTATTATAGCTGGTCAATGTGGAGCTAATTTTACATATAAATTTATATCTACAATGATACATTGTAGATATAAATGTATATTAGATTTATATATAATGATACATTGCATATTAGATTTTAATTACAAAACTAATGTTTTGTAAGTAAAATCAAACATACATATGTCTTGGTCTTTGAGATTTTCCTGTCTGCTTCTGTGTATTTAGAATTACTGTGGATTTAATTACATTACATAGAAAAAACACAAAGATGAAAAAAGAAAATCACTGTCTAGTTCAACTGATCACACACTGAGAAGAAGCCACAACCTCTTTTAATTACATCTGGACTACAGTACAAGGTGGAGGGCGCAGAGTTTCAGCCTTCAGAGACATGCTCCCCCTTAAGTTGTCACCTTTCAGTTAATGAGCGCACTGCAGCTCAGGAGCATTAATCAATATTTCCTGTAAGAAAGAAATGTGAGAACTTTGAGCGATACAAAAGGAAAAGATGATGATTTAATCAATAATATCAGCACAACTGGTCTGAATTCAGATGATCAAGCTCCAGAGTCCTGGTATAGTGTCTGCTGACTCACTGCAATGACTCACTGCTAAGACAAACAAAAAGTCAGCAGTGAAAATGTATGACACTGCTTCCACATTCAGGCAAGTAACACCCCAGTGGCCAGGACGTCACTGAAAGAAGCAACATTAACCAAGTCTTTACAACTGGATTTAGTGTTAAGAGTTTATTTTTATCGTGTCAGAATGGTACAAAAGTTCGGCCTGAACATTAGGAAATCAAAGTTCAGTTGTCCATTATTACACATCCTGCTTAAAAAAGCAAATGTTCAGTCCACTTGGCAACACTAGTAAAGGCCTTGTCATGTGTGATACAGACAGTGCTGACTGAACCAAGTCTGTCCATCCAGCATACGGTTCATATTCAGCAGTGATGTTTTCTAAGAGTTAAGTGAGTGGCTGTCAGTATGGCCATAATGCACACAAGCTCAGCTGCAAAATAAAATGAAAGTCCAAAAATGAAAACCAAACTGTTTTCATATATCCCTGATCTACAGGCATCAGAATACATATGCATTTCTTATACATAGTAAATACAATAATGTATTTAAAAATGTTTTTTATACATAGATAAAGATTATATGTCAATGCAATGCAATCATGGCAGTTTTCCGAATAATGTGACCATTGGGTTCAAGTGACATGGTATTAATATTACAGCAAATATTACAGGTATAATCAGATGTGTGGGCCCACCCTGGAGGGTGAGCTCACCTCCAGTTACAGTATTTCAGATTGTCATAAGTAGTTTCGGAAATCCCAAGGGGACCAGAGCGACAAATATATCAGCAACTACTCAGTTGGCTGTAAAAGCTTCTCAGGATCCAAATATTAATTCTGTTCAATAATCTCATAGACCATGCAGATTCACACACGCTACTAGTACTTAAGGCATACATAACATATTTAACACTTTTAAAAACTGTCTTGGAGTATTTGCAGAGAAAGCAAAATAAGCCTTTAAATGTTTGAGGTTAATGTGTTTACATGAGAATAGGATGTTTTTGCTTGGATAACATTAAAAGTGCTAGAGTCTTGTCGTAACCAAGGGGGATTTTATTAGTCATAAAAACTTCCTCCTTTTCGTGCCCAGCAAATGGACTGACCTCATCTCAGACCTTCACCCAAAATTCAGTGACGCTGACTTGCAGGAAAGGGAGTGTGACTGCTGCTTGTCTGGTGACTCAGAGGGAAGTATCTGAAGGACTGTTATGATCGTATAGCTCAGAACGTCAACATAAGTGACTTAAAAATATTTGTGGTTATACGTCCAAATACAGGAAAAAATTAAACTTAATACATCTGGGAAACTACAGATGTGTCATGATGCTGACGTTAACTGGCCACAATAATGCTTAACCAACATGGAAAGGGCTGATTAATACATCAACACGTATATGGCATTTTTAGCAAATACTCTGAGAAGGTGTGAATGAGCTTCCAGCGATGCCCTGAGAAAGATTTCTATGGCACTCTCGAACTGCAAGAGTTACACCGTCTACCACTACTCTACCAATAATGAATTTATTGTTTCATAGAGATGAAACAACATTAGCTTGATTATCCAACCTCTAACAAAAAGTTAAGACAAAAACGCAGCTGAAAGAATAATAGTTGACTGAACACCCTAATTTGATACCTGGTGGTGCACTGCAGGAGGAAGACTTCAATGTCAGCAGCACTGCCAACTGCACTGCACCACTACAATGATCCATGTTCCTATATCAAATTGACTTTAGAGTGAAATAAAAGTTGCCCGACAACTTCTCCCTACATCGGTGGCCAGCCCCTGCACTATAAGGCTTACAGTTTGCAGTTTTTGCAGCAGCAACATAATAAAGCTACAACAATTAAAACAGAACATTTTAAAACGAACATGCAAAGTAAGAGACAATGGAAAAAACAAGATTTTCTCTCTGGTCTTTCATCTGTTTCTTGTTGCTCTTTGTGACATTCACTTCTAATTTTAAAACCAGCTCTTAATCAACACATTCAGAATAACAGCACTGCACTTTAAGACTGTGTGGGAGCACTTTACTAGTGACCCCTCAAAGGGCATTTGGATATAGCCAAGGCCTCGGTGAAATAAAATTCACTCTGAACAAAGGTGCAGTTGAAAGCTTCCCTCGAACCTCTAGAAAACAGCTGGTAACAATAATGCCACATACCTACTGTATGACTGATATGTGTGAAACAAAGACGTTAAACATGTCAGCTATACATTTTACAATATATATAAAAAAAACAAGTCATGAATGTGATGTTTGTGATCGTTTACAGGGCATGCAGCTTGTAAAAGGTAAGGCCAACAGCAACAAGATTAGCAACGAGAGATGCCTGGATGGAGCAAACAGTATGTTGACTCCAAATGAGGCTATTAAATCCAAGGTCTTAAGAAAAGTGTTTCAAGCAGACAAAGCATGTTGCACTAATTTAGACCATGGAAGTAGAAATCACATAATCTGCATACTCTCTCAGCAAAGAAACGTTAGGCAATGTTTCCTTCACTCTGTAATTTCCTGTTTGTCCCGACTTTGCTCTTAAATGGACAAACAAAGCAAATGTCCAGTTGTCCCTTGAGTAAACATGAGCATGGTAAATAGAAGTACTAGCAGACAAATAACTGGGCACTTAAGTCACTAACAGGAACACTTCATTTTTGGACACTGGCAGTACCTGGTGGCTTATGAAGACTACTGTCTCACATCTGCAGCCACTTGGAAGTGCCATGTAACTAATAACCAAAGATATCATAAGTCAAAATCATACCAAGCATAAAAAGTACCTTTTTTTAAAATAATTTTTGCTTGTTTATTTTATTGGTCTATATTATCTACTATTGCACAAAGAGCATTGTGCATGCTTGCATATGTTTAAATTTGATTTAAAAAACAAAAACAAAGACATCAAAGATATGTTGTAATTAAAATCTAGTCAGCTAGCAACATACATTAGCCTTCAGCTGAACAAAGGTCACTTAAGATCTCTCACTACAGATATGTCCTACAAGCTTAAAATACTGTATTCTTAAACAAAACAAAATTAAATTAAACAATACACTACAAGGGCTGTATAGAATTTATGGCATTCAATCAGTGACTAAACTTCAACATATTATTTGGTGAACCAAACCAGCAGCTTTCACATGCCTACACATGATGCCAGTGTGTAGCATTCTAAGTTACCAAATTATTTTGAAGTCGAAATCAACTGTCTTTGTTTAAACAGGCCCAAGCCCACTGATATAAACCTGGTCTCACACACCTCAATCAGACACGTCGAGTCATGCTAAATAAGGTAAAGCCTTTTCACATGCCTAAATAAGATATGGTGTTTTACTGGAGCAAAATAAAAAGTGTAAAAAGAATGGTGCATTTCCTCACCAATGCTTAACAGCTCCCACACAGCTAATAAACAGCCTGCCACACAGGCCTAAGTTATAAATTAAAAACGGCAGGGTAATTAGATGTTGTCTTGTAGAGTTTGCTCCCATTTGATTCCAACAATTTTTCCTCACCATCCTCTGAGTTAAGGCCTCCACCGTACTATAATTATTAAGTAAAATCTGTCAGTTTTCTGTGTAACAGTGCATCACAAATGTCACACACAGCAAATGTTCACTGTAAAAATGTCACATGTGAAGTTTTGAGTCTCAAGGCCAGGTGAAAGGTCAGACTAATGGAAAAGCATGTATAGCATGTTTGAGTTGTGCATGTGTTTCATGGCTCTCCTAAATAAACAGGTTTGCTGTGGAAAGCTCATACTGTGGCATGCACATTCGACATGGCCTGCTTGCATTTTTGCAATTTGATATTCAGGTTGAAAAGCCACGTTTATTTAACCACTTAGTTTGGCTGTGAAATTTCTCCTTGAGGACCATTTTAAAGACATCATTGGAGGTTTTGAAATTTGACACCCCTATTTTTATCCTGTTAGAGAAGCCCAGAGAATTTTTCACGCACATGTGGGCAACAAGGTTTGCCTTTCTTCATAAATAACTTTTTTTTGATCGTCAAAACAAACTCCTCTTTTCTCCAATGATGTTTGACTCAAGCTTACTCCTTATCAGCCCTCCAAAGCTGCTCTTTGACCTCTGATGGCAGTGTGTTGAAAAGGTCTTCCTCCACCACTAGACCACTCCTCTTCAACAACCGACACTCGCCGAGCTCCACTGGGAGGCACTCCAAGCGGTTTCCTCTCAGCTCCAGCTGGGTCAGCCCAGTGAGTTCTCCAAAGCGTGATGGCAGCGTCTGCAGGCAGTTGTTTCCCAAATTCAAAGTACGCAGCTTCTTGCACTGGAACAGCTCTGGAGGTAAAGTCTCAATCTAAGGCAGAGAGGAAAATAGGATGAATAAAGAGGAATATTAACAAAGAACAGAAAGGCTGTCAATTTTTAAACTGCAGGCTATGACCAGATGAGGCAAGGATCCAAGCAAACATGGCCTCTAAAAAAGGCTTTAAAAAAGAAAATGTAACACAACCCAGACCAAAGGATGGGAAACAAATCACAATAAGAAAAATAATAAATGAAATTAGAATTAAAAATTTACAGATGGTGTAAAGAGAATTTAGGCAAGAGTGGGCTTAAAAACTAAGACACAAGAAGGGGCCCATTTAATTGAGCTATTTTTGGCTACACACAGACTTGCTGGAACCTATTTTCAGTGTGCAACCACACAAGCAAACATAGTAAAACAGCAGTAATAGTAACCTTTACTGAAAACACATGATGTGCACATGCAAAACAGGGTTTTCAGGAAGCTACTGATCTTGTTTTCTTTTGTAATATCACTTAATGAAATTCTTACTGGCAAATCAACTGCATTTTCTTATGAGTGAAAGGATCATCAAAAGACCGAAGTAACAACCCTACCATGAATGTAATGGCAGTATGTGTCACAGCCCTCACACCCCTTTTGCAACTGAAATAAACATCCTTAATAAAGGGCATTTGTTAGCGTTTATGTTAAACATAAATGCTTCCTTCCATGTTAGTTCACATGAGACCATTTTGTCAGCCATTTTCTTTTCTAAAGGAGCAAGACTAAGTAAAAAGGGCAAAACATACATCACACTCATAACGCAGACTTAAGGAAAATTAGTGTAGCTACAGGATAAATTGACTAGGTTTTCAAGTCCCTAATGGTTTCTATTTTTTCCAGAAGGAAAAAAAGGACTAGCTGTAAAAACCAGGGGCTTCATTCCAGACAGGAGGCCTTTTATGTAACATGTGTTACAGCAGTTAGCATAATTTGACTGCTGTGTACAGAACAGGGCTGCGTTTATAACATATCATAGAACCACGTCTATTTTTTTTAATCACTGAAAAACAGACCAAAATGATTCTTTGGCCAAATGTTTCTCAAAATGAAATAAAAAAATAAAACTGGGGACAAATGTAAAAAAAATATCCAATACCATATCCTTACAGTACCCCACTACAAAGCTGTAAACGCATGCCAGCATCTTTAAAGCCATAACTTACATAGGAACATGTATAATTTAAGTGTTGACCTATACCTCATCTGGCCTTTTAGCTAACATTACACAGACACAACAGTGAAGACAGAAAGGACAGAAAGGAGATGCACTAAAATGTTAGTGCATCTTCTGGGAATTTTTTTGGTTCTCACCCTGTTTGCTGTCACAGCAAAGTACTGCAGGTTCTGGAGGAAACCTATATCAGCATGGATGCTTGTCAGATTGTTGTGACTCAGGTCTAAGAAGCGAAGCTTGCGACAGAAGAACAGCTGGCTGGGGATTTTCTCTATCTTGTTCCTGTTGAGGTACAGTCTCTCCAGGTTAGTTAGCGTTCCGATCTGAATGGGGATATAGGCGATCTGGTTGTACCACAGCTTCAGGCACACGAGCCGATGCAGATGCTGGAAGCTGATGATCTCCTCTATTGTCTTCAGATTGTTGTCTTTTAGGTCAATCTCCTGCAGGTTGTGCAAACTAAAGATGGAGTGTGGAATGCGTTCAAGATCACAGCGAACAAGCTCAAGCTCTGTCAGGTTGACCATTTTCTTCAGGCTGTTGAGCACCATCAGTTTGGTACCCTCATTATTGATGGAGAGCTTCTGGAGGTGCACACCAACATCTGTTACAACCTGAGGCAGCTTGGTCAGGTTGCTTTTCAGACGCAGGACTTTGAGACTTTTGAGCTCTCTGAGTCCATCAATGACGATGAAGCGATTGTTCTCTGCACTCAAGTTTCCGGTAAGGTGCAGCTCACTGAGATTCTTCAGGCTATAGATCCACAAAGGGATCTCCTTGATGTCAGTGAACTTAATGTGGAGAGATTTCAGATTTTCCCTCAGGAAGGCCAGAGCTGGAGCCTCGATTTTAGCCGGCGTGTGATAAAGCCACATCTCCCGCAGGCTGGAAAGCTGGGCGATGATGGGAGGGATAGTTACGTCAGGAATCAGCTCCAGCTTCAGCACTTCCAGCTCTATCAGATCAAATACTGTGTCTGGGATCCCACTGAGCATGAACAGATGCAGCTCTAATTTGTCTTGGGAGTTCTTGGTGATGCGCTGCCTCAGCTTCTCTAGCGTCCACTCGTTGTTCAGGTTCAACTGCCGCAGCTTGTTCTCGCTCACCTCTGACAGGAAAACAGCAAAACGCTTGGAGTACAGAGGGTCATACTGATCTATCATGTGTAGCATGAAGGCAAAGTCGTTCTTCAAGTCAGGGATATCACTATAGCTGCTCTCCTCCCGGATTGATTCGAAGGAGTATCGTTTGAGGGAGCGTCTGAGCATCCAGCACAGAGTATACATGCAGATAAGACCATAAACCAGCACCAAGATGATATAGAAACAGGCCAAAATCTTGAAAAGTGTTGCTAATGGATGAGCACAATAGAACGTGTTGTACCCTGTTAGCATCTGAATATTCACTGCACACACTACACTGAACCTGATGTAGCGTACATAGTAGGCTGTGTAGCTTATTATTAGTATAAACTTGATTACTTTAATGATGGTTTGCCGTACGTAAAGACTATAGACAATATCACCCTCCTCTACATGGACCCTGAACTTCTTCACCTTCTCAAAAAGAGCCTTGGCCTGCTCACCCTCTTTTTTATCTAAAACTCCAGTTTCAGAGCGATCTACAATGCCTTGTTCAATTCTGGACTTTGTTCGTTGAAGCATGGGCACACTGGCCTCAACATCCTCACTCACAAGTGAGGCGTTCTTGTCCATCGAGCCATTCATTTTTCCGAGGGGTTTGGGATCGCTCTCCTCTACCACCGTCTCAGACAAAGCCCTAGTTGTCCATGGGGAGTCAAAGCACTTGAGGAGGATGGAGACAAAGTGCTCCAGTTTAGAGCTTGTGCGGGGGAACTTGAACCAGAAATTGCTACAGGCCAGAAAGATGAGGGTATGGAGTAGCACCAGATATGGGAAGTATTTGGCAAACCAGTGTAGTTCATTTTCGTAGCAGACAGCATCAACATAATTATACTGATGACGGTCGAGGTCATATTGGATGCCTTTGGGCTCTGGTGCATAGGGGATGGTGATGTTTGGGACAGGCATGGCCTCGCATGACTTGTTGACCACCCACTTGCAAGGCAAGCAGATCATCTTGTCCTGTGTCACCTGCAGTGTACCACCGAACACTGCGATCATCAGCATGACGATCGAGATGTAGTCGGTGAAAACATCCCACCATGGCTTCAGGATACGGTACGCTGGCTGACTTTCAGCGAAGTACCGGAGCTCTGTGATGGGAATCATGATGGTCTATCTGTTACAAAAAAAGAAAGAAAACAGAACAGAAAATTGGGAATTAGTTGGTGACACAAAGTTTAAAATGTATTAAAATATTGGGAAAATCTACTGTATGAACAGATAAACAGAAACATTTTGTAAAATGCAGAGTAATTGTTAAGTAAAGGGTTAAATTTTGCATAACATTAAAGTCTGTTGCTCAACTGTGATTGCTTTTTTCCTAATTTCCTAACAGCCATTAACACTCACATTCACACCTACACACAATTTAGAGTCACCAGTTAACCTAACTTGTCTTTGGACAGTGGGTTGAGGACAGAGTACCTGGAGAAAACCCACACAGATATGGCGACACCATAGCTGCTTTCACACATGCACCAGACTTTATCTGGACTGTACTCAGGTATTTTAAGCAGAGTAACCTCCGCACAAAAAGCACCAGGCTGACATGTGAATTCAACCACCACTCTACCTGTGAAGCGACAGTGCTAATGACTACACAACCATAGCGCCCTCAACTGACATCTAACAACTAAGTAGATGATTAGTATTTTTGTGTACAGAGCAACAGCGCAAGACTATATTTCCTAACAAATGTACATAACCATGCCATTGTATACATGTATTTTTGCACTCCATACTGTAGAACTGAAATGTTAATTGCATTGATGTCTATGTACTACAAATGTATAACATTATTATCGCTCTTTATGTCTAACACTGCCCACTTTATATCTCATGCACTGACGTTTGAAAGAAGGCTGGTTTGATCAGGTTGAATCCTGTGTTGATGTATAGCATATAAAAGGCAGCAGACTTAATATTTGCAATACAATCTGCTAGGCACCAGGGATATCCTGGGCGTCCTGCATGTGTCGACATCACGCTGTGGTTCAGAGACTGCAGATCAAACCGGAAACACAAAGAGATCCCAAAAGGACACATGTTGACACAAGTCCCTTTTTCAACAGTCCTAATGAGTGGTAATTTCTCTGCATGAACATGTTCATGACACAGAGTTTTAGAAATCTATTCTTCTAGAATACTGCTTATCGGTCTAAACCTTCAGAACGTTAAACATCGTAAAACAAACAAACAAACCAAAAAAAACAATTCTAATGTCATATAAGAATGAATAAGAATAGTCAAATCAGGTCAAGAACAACTTGAGCATGAAAATTATCAGTAAAACAGAAGTGAAACTAAACAACACTGCATTTTTGACCACATAACAAATATCCCAAACCAGGCGCCTACTTGCATTGGGTACCTCTAACAGACAACAACGAGGTTACTTCCTTACACAGTAATTGTGTGAGCAAGGCAAGAAATGTAACTGTCAGCATTTCTTATTTAAAGTGTTAAAACCACATTAAGCTGTAGTTATATTCTGAATAACTAGTTCTTATACAGAATATAAGGTAAATGTGCACAAACCCAGTCCTGTAGCACACACAGGAGAATATTCAAATGTCATTGCATTATGAATTATCTTTCTTATTGTACCACAGCACTGAGATGAGTTAATTTAAAGAACCTCTTTAAAATTGTATGTTCCTGCCCACTCATGTTGCCCCTTACTTACAGGAAAGGGATGAAACAGGATAGCTAGTACAGTAGTCACAACAAAAGCATTGTTTTATCCAGTTCAAACCAGAATTGCAGTACAGTCGCCGTGGGCCTCCTCACTTAGGCCGCTGCTTTACCTCAACTCAGACATTATATCACACAGAGACACCAACAGCTGCCAAAACACCTCTAATTATAATAATTCACACAGCATTAGAAACAACAACAGACAATCTTTGACACAAATACAGTTTACAGCCCATTATATGGCAACCGAACCAGAACAGTACATTAAATATCAGGGTGTGGGCCAATCATGGCTATACAAAGCAGTAAATGTGTTTCATATACTGCGTTAGACTATATGGTCGAACACAGATCCTGGAGCTTTGTTAAAAAGGGTCCTGTCATTCAGTGTAGCATAGTTGAAAATGTGATTAATATTATTGTGTTACAGGAAAATACAGTCCTAAAACACCCCTCTAAATTCTCAAAGAAAGACTTCTCCTCTGACTTACTTAAGCTATGTGATTACTCTCATCACCACAAACAGGCCCAGAGGGATATGATGCCCTAATCCTAAAACTGGATTAAAATAGAAAAGGTCAACACTGGATTTTAAAACAACTGTGACCTTGGTTTCCTGTTTGTAACTGTACCCTAGTACATTTCTAGCGAATCTGTTCCCTGAACAAAGCAGCTTTTGTGTAGGTGATCTTTGCTGATGAGCCTCTGACACATAGGCGAACCTATCAAATATATTACAGAGGAATATTTACAATTTCCCTCAAGGACACTACAGACTCTAAAATGAAACTATAGACAAACAGGAATACAGAAAAAAAACATCCTAACTGGTACGTGGCTCTGTGGTATGACCTATATATCCTCTGAAGGTAAAGATAATATGAGGTTGACCTCAATTAACTAAAAATAATTGACATCAACAAACTAAATAAACAATGTTCACACAACATTGTGCGTGCTGGGAAAGGTTCCAGCATGCACTGCATGCCAGCCTTGAATCCCTTAGCAGGATAAGAGATACAGAAAACAGTATGGATGGAAAGCTGGTTGAAAGCCAGGATTATCATCAGATACTATTATTACATTCCATTAGAGTGATATGTGCTTTATGAGTTTGAAATACAATCAATAGTCTCCTTACAGAAACTTCACAAATTTTCATATAAGTGCTAGAATACACCCAAAGGACATTCACAGTCACACTAACTGACCACTTCTTCATCTTGATAGAGCACACGCTATGATTCAGCATGGATGGTAACCTAATAATTACAGTACATTCTGTGATTGTTTCAAAGCTCTCAGGCACTATTATACAAAGATACAGCTGTTGAACCCATACTGGGCTTCAAGTAAAAAGCAAAATTTAAGTCTCAGATAAGTTTAAGGCACAATCACAAGCGTCCCTGGTTATTTCATAATAAAAGTTTGTCAGTGATGGGTGCACAAAAGATGAAACGACTAGCCACTTGGTAAAAATCAGTCAGCAACTCTTTTAATGAAGAGCTCAAGCAAAAATGTTTACGTACGTGTACATCTTCTCCAATATGAAGATTCAATGCAGCACAATAAATAAGATGCAATTTGACAAAGTCTACTTGAAATTCTGCTTCCAGTCTAACAAATCTAAGATTTCAGGTTTTTCTCTGTTTTATACCCGAAACTGAATATCTTTCAGTGTTATACTGCTGGTAGGACAAAATGCAACATCTGATGAATTGATAATGAATATTTTTTGAAGCACAACCTAACAAAGTGTGTATTGAAAACTGTCAAGAACTATACTGCTAACATAATATTTCTTTTGCACAAATAAAAGTATCTGAGAGGTGAATATGTAAGTGTCATTTTCATTTGTCTGCCTGATGCTCAGTTTAGCTGAAGCCTATTGTTACTGGATGTATTTTCTGTTGATGTGTCTGTCCTGTAGGCATTATGGGTTCAGGATCATGTTCTTCATAGCTGATGAGGAGATCACAGACATCCGCTGATCCGAGATCCAAGATTTTGTCTGGTTTTTGAAAACAAAATACGACTTGATGGACTTCCTGTATCAAATGCAGTTATCATATCCTAAGATCTGAGTCCTTCTGCCAAACCCTGATACTAATGGCAAAGGATTGAATCAAGCAAGCAGTGTTTTCACCCCTGGCCTTGTCTAACTGGTTCTGCCTCACAAAAATCTACTTTTTTTTCCTTTTGAAGACAGACCCAATGATCATATTAACACATAAATAATCATGATGATGCACATCCGAAAGAAAAGCACTTTGTAAAGGCATTACTGATACATTCTGGCTAATGTGGCTAACCGCAATGTAACCAGTTATTAGCCAATACGGCACGAAACGATTGCCAACATTAATGCTATAAAAGAGCTTTCACAGACATTCAACAAAAACCACACCAGCCACATAAGCTCTCAATATTAAGGCTACGGTCCCGTATTAAGTGTGTTATAATAGAAACACTGATTTATTATGAACTCAGTTAAGAGGAATACAATTAGCCAATGATCACCAAAGCATTTTCGTTTTCATGTTCATGAATAAATCTTCCACTTACTTTTTTATATTCAGGCTCAGGTTCATTGTCATTTCTACGCATATGTTTGACACATATTTAACGTTACATAATCCATTAACCGTCCTGCCTGTAAACTAACAGTGGAAACTGCCTCTTATGAATTATCATACACCAAAGTGATAGATTTTAATGTTTTGCCTTGTCTGACCGTCTGGCCAACAACCCAAAGTAACACAAAGACACTGGGTGGCGATGGGAGCCGATGTCTCATACCGATGTCCGGTAACGTTAGTTAAACGTTAGCACCCTGCGGCAGAACCACTCATTATGGACCACGCAGCTAACATTAGCCAGTTAACTACACCTTAGCAAATTTAAAAACTCACCTATTTTGCTGGAGCTGGTGTCTGTCGCCTCCTCCGCACACGGGTGACACATTTCTCAAACGTTTCTCGGCAGCTAAGGCTGGTCGGACACCGGGCCGGACACTAACCTGAAGAAGACCACTCGCAGACACGAGCCGAGTCCGTTGGCCCGCACAAAGAGCAATGCTGCTACTCGAGACTGCAGGAAGTGACAACTAGCAGCTTTCAAAATAAAAGCACTGCCGTGATTGGCGGAATAAAAATGGAAACATGGATTTGAACTCATTTAAGTGGTTTAGGTACCAATAGTTAAGTTTCAATACACTCCATAAAAAGTACAGCACTATAATCCAATTGAATTAAATAAAAATGCTTCATTCTCATCCACACAGCATTTTATTGCTCTAGCTGATCAATCGTTTTAACCACGTATTAACAGTTTGGTTCTATATTTATGTATTTTAACCCACAAGTTGTGTATTTTAACCCACTAGTTCCCAAACTCTGGTCACCATCCAATATAGGAAAGAAGTTACACTACATTATTTATATATAGCATGAGACCCAAACCTCTCTTAAGGGTCAAAGGACAAATCTGAGGGGTCATGAGATGATTAAAAAAGTAGAAAACAAGAATGTTCAATTCTAATTTTGAAACTTTTAACTTTTGGATAAATTTGAACGTAACTGTAGCTGTAATGTATCATGTAACGCAAGCAATAATTCCAAAATGAAGGGAAAAAACAATGCATTTTTCAATATTTTAATATCTATTCAAATATATTTATATCTATTTATATTATTTCATATTTT